>CBVK0100915934.1:0-18990 GCA_900067695.1 Picea abies | reverse complement strand
TGGATGGTAGCCATATAGATATAGTTGGAAGCTAAATTGGTTGATTTTGTCACCTTGGGCATGGTTATAATTGCCTAGATTGTATTTATAATTTAGGTAATGTTCCATGGAGGTTGAGGCAAGAGTGTTTTCTTGCTAGCTGTTATTGTATAGAAAGGGGACATAGTTATGACTATGTCTGATTCAACTTCCATGTATATGTCATGTGAATGATTGCATGCTCACAACCGAGAGGGAAGCTTAGTGTTGTGTGTCCCTATGAGGCTTGTCATCGGGATGGAAACAATATCCTTGGAGGAGGATCTAGAATTTTGATAGGTCCATGTGTAAATGATGCACATGCATGATGTAAGGATATGCGTATACTAAAGGCACAATATGGCTGCCATTATGAGCGATATGTAAGGCAAGAATTGCACTTGCCAAGATTAAGTGAAAACCATGGATGCATGGTTGACTCCATTTTTAAAGAGTCATGAAAGTTATGTTCCAAATGATATCTTGAGGGAAATGTATTCCATTCCCTCAGGGAATACTAATATAATTAGATGAAAGGGTAAATGAGGAAAAAATGTTTTGTTGTTATGATAAGGGGCAAATGATTATGCCTTTGAGGATCACATGAGAAGGATTGTGAACAATCCTTAGTTGACTGATCTTAAAAGTAAAGATGTATGTGGGATGTGAAACATACCTATGATAGCTACATGCAAGCTTAGGATTATGAATATGGCTAAGTACATCATGGATGTAATTTAACAAAAACTAGAATATGTGTGGATACATAATCTGGATGCATGTCAGAAATGCATGCCCATGTTCATTAAAGAATGCATAGTAACAAGATGAAGCTAATTCAAGGTTGAGGCCATCAAAGATAGTGATGGATATGCAATGAGGAAGTTGCATGTTGAAGGAGTTCCCTATGAAGAAATTGTGTAAGAACTCTGTCAGAAGAACAGAGTCACAACCCTAATAATTGTTGAAGGTTGGGCAATGGGCTACAAAGCCTGTCTATATAAGAATCCTAGATTACATTTTGAAAGCATCATGAAATGAATAGAAGACTAATGAATGAATAGAGGAGTATGTCTTATTAAATATGATTACTTAAATCCATGTTAAGAAAAGGCAATGAGGCCTTTAGAGATAACTTAGTTGGGTTGAAAAGTCCCAGGCGTTGTAGAAAGAATTGGAAGAAGGGGAGAGACCCTAACTCCTTTATTGCTATGTGTTATGTTTCCTCTGGAATGAGAAAGATGAATTTACTAATAAAAGTAAATGTTTTGACACCATAGTGATGATGATTGTATTACTGCAGAAACAGTTGAGAACTATCTGTATTGCATTTATGGAAACCCTTGAGGATAATGTGATGAAGTGCATAAAGATATGCTAGGAAATTTTGAAGAATTTTTATGGATTTGAATGTTATGATGCATGCATTTTAATAGATATTACAACTAATGATGCATGTTGTGTATAGAAAGGAATTGGAACTGTTGAGGAAGACAGTTACCAATAATGGGTAACCTCAAGTAGAGGATGACCATGGGAAGGCTGCGGTTGAAAGATTATTGACAAGATTGTAAAAATACCCCTAAAGCACTGTTGATGAGGTCAAAATTAGAAAGAGGGTGCTAGCAGCCAAGAGCAGGTATAAAAATGTTCATGCTTATGTGGCTCAAGGTATGAGAGGATTGGGTAAGAATCCTTTCTGAAATATTTTTATTTTCTAATGTTATGCACAAAATTTTGAAAGGGCAGTTGTATGCCATGGATACCCAAGTATGGTTTGATTTAGGAAGGAGAACCCGAATGATGTAGGTGTGAACCTCTGGAAGTGAAGACTGATTGTATAATGCAGGATAATCTGAACCAAATGATCTATGTTGACTCAAAAGGTCAAAAACCTTTACTAAGAAATCGTAGAAATCCTTTCAATCAACTACAGATCGAGATCATGAGGATCATGAAAAAAAACCCTGATCGAATCAGGTTAATCGAGAACCTGATAGAGGAGATGAACGCGATCCGTTAATCATAAGGAAACCAATCTCATTCATCGGATTGACTTCAAGATCAACTGGAGTTAACATATCAGACATCATTCATTTGATAAGATCAACGACCTGTATTCATTGCGGAGATCGAATATGCACACACGTTAATGATGGAGCCTGTGCCTGTAATTTAAATTCAATATAGTTTTGTTTTTAGTTTGGGGTCTGATCATAGATTGAACGACCTGTATTCAATGCGGAGCGCAAAGGTGGAATTAATGGGCACGGTAGTTCATGGCCCACAATCAACCTACATCATTGATCTCGTTGGGGTGGATGATCAACGACCATGATTAAAAGAGTTGGGTGAGCACTTTTCAGATTACAAAGATTGAACTCTCTGATAAAGAGCGAGCGTGAGCACTTTTCAGATTACAAAGATTGAACTCTCTGATAAAGAGCGAGCACATTGCGGATTCTACAATCATTGTGAACCGTTGATCTATGAACAATCAGTGGGTGGATCTCCAAGGAACCCACATGTTAATGCCACATAAAATCGTACTGTGATTGGGTTATGTGGTTGGATTTGGAAAATCAAGCTCTCAGTCTAAATTCTCTGTCAAATACTTCTATGTCGGAATTGTTATATTTGGAATCGTGTTGATAGAATCGATATAGGGATAATATCGACGACCCGTATTCATTGCGGGGAAGGTATATGCACGTGGGTTAATGTCAGGACTTGTACCCATAAATTAAACTCAATATAGTTTTGTTTTGAGTTTGGGGTCTGATCATAGATCAGACGACCCATATTCGTTTCGGAGATCAGAAGAAGAATCAAACTGTGAGCTAGTTGAGGTTCTGTAATCCCTTGCAACCATTGGATCTGGGAGAAGGCGGATCTACACCGTTGAATAGAAGGAAAGGGTTTAAGCCAAGATCGTAGCACCTGGAAATGGGAACTGAAAGGATAGCGCCTGAAAAGAATAAATCTGAGGTCACAACTCTCGGTCATAGGAAGATAAAAAAGAGCTTCTCTGGGCCAGTCAAGGAAGATAGAGTTTAAAATTTGCATTAGACTATGGTCGCGAGGACTAGTTCTATGGGAATAAAGGTGCTCATAGTTATCATGTTCCATGGAATGCATTGAGGGAATGCATGTTGCATAAGAGGGCATACAATGGATTTTTCAGTAAGGAAGGAAGACCTTCCAATGTTTTACTTACATTATGTAAGCGTTGAAGGAAAATGAATTTGGGTGGCCATGAGTGTTGGCACCCTGGTTATTAATGAAGGAAGAATGATTAAAGACATTCATGTCAAACTTTTGAGTTTCATGTGTATTGATTTGGGATCGTGATCGTCCTATAGCAAGAAGCATGGTCCTGTTGTAAGAGTGAATGAAAATGAATAAGCCATATGGTGAAGAGGTTGGTTAAATTCCAACACACTATGGCCAAGAACCTGTCATAAAGTGTGACAAACTTGAAATCAATGCAAGAGTGCATTGGGTATGAATGTGGCCATGAATATTGGCACATTTGTTAAAATCCTTTGAAATGTTCAATTACATTTTGAAAGGTTTGGTATGTTGAAATGAGGCATAGGTAAGGAATGAAATCCCCTTTTTTATGTTTATATAGATGTGATGAGCGGTTATTATGCATGGTTTTGAATATATATATATACATGGATGCATAGATACTAATAGTTTGTTTGGTTGTGTAAAGAATGTATTGCAGGGAGAATAGGGTCTTGGATATGGCAGTGTTGTAAGCCCATAAGGAAGACCAAAATTGCCTGTTGATCCAAACTATTGTGGGAAGGAAAGTCCCATGAATGGTGGATCTGGTTCCGTGTGAAACAGATCTGAAAATAAAAATGGAACTAAAAAATCTATGGGTGACAGATTTGCAATAAAAAAAAATTCTGAATTTGAAATTTATGATGATGTCTCATAATTTCAGTATGCTTGTGTTATAGGTGAACCAAAAAGGTCTGTCCAGGGAGGACAGATGACGACTGTCAAGCTGAAAAGCATGAAAGAGGCCACTTTTGAGACATGAGAACCTCGTGGTAAGTCATGATCTCCTGGAATATGTTGTGTTGAGGCAACACAAGACGGAGGGATGCCTTGATAGAGCAAGTCTGAGGGACGCTTAGACTGTAAGGCTCGATGAAGTCTGTAAAATTCTTCTTATGTGAGAAAGCCTTGGCCAGGAAATATGGATCACCTGAGGAACTGTATAGCAGAGAAGGGGATCCCTAAACCTGGGCCTAGAGGGTGAGTGACCACAAGGGAGAGGAGACTCTGATAGTTCTTGTAAACTATTGATTGGGATCATGCACACAATAGGTATGTCTGGGAAAAATAGTGAGCCTGGATAACAAGATATCCATGTGGATACAAATCCACAAATTGTGTAGATAAGTATTGTGCTAGATTATGAAATTTTCCTAGAAATTTTATGCAACAGTAAGATGTTTTCACATAAAATTGTTATCAATATGCTTGTTGTCCCAAAATTATTGAAGGCAGGTGACGAAGGCCAAAGGTCTGGAAAGGACTTGACCAAGAAAGAGGATCAAGATTTTTGAAACAAATTAATGAGAAAGGCATGACAGGTATTTCTGAGAAAGAACACCGAGGGCGATGTTCCTTTAAGGGGGAGGGAATTGTAACACCCCTATTTCCCCTAGCTTGTAATTAATCATAAAATAGGATTACCATGCTAAGGAATGTGGACAATGTAATTGTATTATTGTTAAATTGCCCATAACTGACTGTTGGGGGGGTGAAGCCTTGAAGTACGAGCCATGATATCTCTATAGGAAAGAGTCATTTAATGAAGGAAATGACTGATTTTTTAATAATCAACCACCCCCATGAATGGAAACATGGAATGTCAGCCCGAAGTACCACAGAAACCTTCATACCTGAGCTTCCTTCTGACAAAAGGAATGGTATAGGTTAGAAAACCCTCCAAAAGAAGGAAGGTAATTGTAATATAGATAGATAGATAGCAGAAGGGGAGACACGAGACAAGAATGCAAGCTCGAAAGGAGATCCACGAACCAAAAGGAAGTGTAGAGAACATGACCTAAAGGATCCAAATGTGAGCTCGATGCTGAGGAAGCATCTAATAAATCTTGCAGGGATACTGTGACATAGAGAAGGTCTCTGAGAGATGGCATAGTTCCCTAGTGATATCATGGCTTAGGTCTCTGAGAGATGGCATAGTTCCCTAGTGATATCATGGCTTGGCACGGGGGTGGCCAGAGTGCTTAGGATGAACGCCTCTGAGTCTATGGTTGGGTGGAAAGGCACACACCCACAGTCAGTTAGTCGGTTGCAACTTGTAATAGATAAGTATTCTCATACCCCGTGTAATTGAGATGTAACTGTGTAATAAAATTAGATATACTGTGAATGTTTCAGGGATGTGCCTATTTGATTAATGATTAGACTGTATCCCTTTAATTCTGTCTGATTGTGTAATTAAGCAAGTAAGGAATTATCTGGCTCATACACGTAAATGCTCAAGCCCTACGGTGGCTCAAGTTAAAATAAATGAACTATGAGTTTATCAACCTTGGGCATAGTTTCATGTGTGCATGTTGACACTCTCATTCATTCTGAGTCTCCTAGAGGAAGGAGGCTATTAAGCTCAGGAGAGGTAGTGCATGTATGCATCGAGTCTCTTCAAGGTGGGCAGAGATCGAGACCCTCTTAAGTCCTATAGTTTTTGAATGAACGCAAGGGGTGAGTGGAAGATTATTTTAAGTGCCAAGTTCAGGAGAAAGAACACAAAGTGCACGATAGCGCCTAAGTTATTCATAAACGAAGAAGCCGAGAAAGGACAATGATATTCAAGTATCAAAAGGGAATATCCTTCCATTTGGAAGATGAGAGGATGAGATCCGTTCCGGAGGATCCAAGGTTTGTCACGACTGTTGGATTTGAAGAAGGAGTGCAGGTGTTAACACCTCGACTCCTTCAGTCTTCGTGAAGTGATATGGACTGTGGATCTTTGGATCCTTCTCAATCATCTAATATTTGAGTTTGGAGTTCTCTCTTTGGGATAATTGAGAGTTGGAGTGACCAAAACCTCCGAAGGCTGAAGTCGCGAAGTGATTTGGACCGTGGATCTCTGGATCCTGATCAATCATCCAATCTATGAGTTTGGATTTCACGCTTTGGGAGGACTGCGAGTTGTAGTGATCAAAACCTACGAAGGCTGAAGTCGCGAAGTGATCTAGACCGTGGATCTCTGGATCCTTCAGGATCCTTCTCGACCGTCTGATCTATGATTTCAGAGTTCGCTCTTTGGGAGAATTGCGAGTTGGAGTGACCAAAACATCTGAAGGTGAAGTTACAGAGTGCTCAAGAGTTAAGCCCTGGGTCATAGCCTGAGGTCACATTTGAGAAGGGCCTAGCAAGAGAAGATAGCTCCCATTGTTTTGGAATCGCCGAAGCGCTCGAGCCTGAATTTTTGGTGGGTCGTTGATCTAGAAAGAGAGAAGGGACCATCGATTCCTCTCTCATCATTTCAGAACTTCGTCAGTTCAGAATTCGGATGAATTGACGAGTGGTGAGGTGAAAACGCCTGAAGCTGAAGTTATGAAGCGCCCTTTGAGTAGGCGTCGAGTCACAGCCTGATTTCATATGAAGGAAGGGGCTTGCATGGAGAGCTAGCATCTGTTTCTCAAATCCTTCAAAGGGATCAGGAAAGAGCTCGCGAGTTTGGAAGAACCTACAATATGAAGAAAGGGGAACCTAAAAAGAGTTAAGGAAAGAAAAATTACGATGCCTCACCCCCAAAAAGAGCACTTAGGGGTCAAGTATGTTACAATCATTATTTCAATCCTATACTTCCAGGAATAAAAATTTTCCACACCTTCTAACTTATCAACAAGCTTGGTTCTTTCAAACATCTTGACCTAGAGCTGGGAAAATGACCAAAAATTGAAAGTGATCAGAAATTAAATATGAACTTACTAGGAGGTGCGCTTGGCTGAGGCGAGTAGGTTGGTGTAGTGTGTTTTCAAAAAATCCAAATTTTACCCCTTGAAATTTGACCTACGCAAATATGGATTGGTACTTCTAGTACTGGTTCTGGTTTTCAAGTGCTAGGACCAACTTCATTAGGCAGGGCCAACTTCTCTAACTAGTGGCTAAAACCACTTTAATTAGCCCTGTGGGCCGAATTCTCAATTAGGCTCACTTAATTAGGGTTTGACCAATCCAAAAAGGGGATTTGGTCTTATACAAAGCCCGACATGATCAATCCACAAAAGGGGATTGATCTATAAGATAATAACTCAATTGCAATTAAAATATACCTCGTAGTTACAATATTTCAACATTAACCAATGTGAGATGACCCACCATTAATGTAAATGTAAATCAAGGTACAAAAGTACATTTTATTCAGTGTGAATGAATGTGTTATAGAATCCATTAGACACGGGGCATGAATGCATTCCCATTGTTTGATAGCAAGAGAACCTACCATTAAGGAATGCAAGCTTCAAGGTATTGTAAATTTTCTCAAAGTTCTATACCCAAAGACTGTTTTGATGTTGATAGGATAAACATTGTCAGGAGGTGGACCTCAAGGAACCCCACATAATATGTTATGAGAAAAAAAATGATTTTGAAGAACCATAGTACAGTATTGAACCAACATGCAAAACTTTATTGAGAATTTTTCCCGCCAGTTGCCTGGTTTTCAAGCAAAACTCATGCCTATTTGCGCCAGTAACCAAGTTTTCACAACTAGAATTATTTTTTTCTTTACTATTTTATTCATTTTATTTTTCTTTGGTATCCTACCCTAATGAAAGAAGAAAAAACCCTTTCAAGTGTAGGAATACTTCCAATGGAGTCATGTGCATAACAAGATTACAAATATGCTCATATTCAAGTTTGAAAAATATGCTTTGAGGGATACCATAATATGAGGGACCGACTTCTTTGATTGATGTGGTGCCAAGAGATGTTGAAGAGAGAAGGAATGTTGTGAATTGATAGCTATCTGGAACCAAACTTCAATTTAGTCACTATTCCCTTAGTTCTCTTTTTTATCGACACTGATTTGCATATCCTCCTTCATCATATTTTATGGATCTTCAAAGACTTGGCTCTTGCACAAATGATCCAGACACAAACTTGCAAGAAATTCTTCAATTTTTGGTTCCAATGCATGCTCTCCATCAAATTTTATCCTTGTCTCTTCAATATTCTCTACATATTGGCAAGGATGATCAAAGAAAAATTTGAGGTCTTCTTGGTGTATATTTGGCTCATTGAACTTTTGTTCTTCCCGAGATGCAAATCTATCTTCAATTTCTACCAGAATTTGAGAAATTTCTTGAAGTAACATCCTCCTTTACTCAACAACCCTTGAACATTATTAAATTATTCTTATTGGTTAATAATTCTTATCTTGCACATGAATTAGTATACTCAAGGGGGGGTTCTTACAACACCTTTAAATATAATGAAAATAAATGAAATCAATAGAAAAAAATCAAACTACTCAAAGCAAACTTAAGCAAGATAAGCATGTACTTGAACTCTTCATGCTATTGAGACCTTGTTGTCACCAAGTTGTATTTTCACACGAGTTAGTCTTTCCATGAATAAAAACACACTTACATAAATACATTGGTCCAACATGACGAGGTCTCGTGAATACTCACAAAATTGGTTGTGTAGGTTCTTACCTTCCATCTGACATTCTTCCCTCCTCCTGGTCTTAAATGTATGGACAAACAAAAACCTTTTTGTATTTTATTTTTTTTATTTTTAATGAAAACTAAATATTTCAAAACCAATTCCTTTAGTGCCTCCCTGGAAAAGGTGCCAAAAATGTCAGCTCAATTTTATTGCATCTAATGGGACACTTATTATGTCAATCCAAGGTTGGTAAACTTGTCAGGTACAATCACTATATGAGAGGGAACTAGTCTTAAAATCAATTTTAATTCTATGAAGAAAACTTTCAAGCAATGCTACAAAATACTTTTGTAAACTAATTTGCTAAAAAGAAACCAATTCTTCAGATATCCATAGCCTCAATGGTGGAAAATTACGTTACAAAGGAAAATTGTTTCAAAAGAATGAAAACATCTTTGTAACAAGACTCAGTTTGAGCATGAACTTAAAAGAATATGTATGCATATAAGAAAGCAAAGAAAAAGAGAAAGTGTTAAATTCCTTCAATTTAATTATCACAGTCTTCTTGGTTGAAAATTAGATTGTAAAGTGAATTTTCCTCCACGAGTGATGAGCTATAGTTGTCATGGTTTCAATGGTGGAAATGATGACTGTAAATTGTACAATGTTTTACAATAATACTTTGATAATTATGAAGTTCAAATAACCCAATCAAGAGGCAACTCCTTGTAATAATACTTTGTTTAACTGTGAAACAATGTTTGTAAGGAATTATTAAACATGCATATGCATTAATAAATTCTAAAAATGAAATCCTATTATAGATTTCAATCTAGCCAATCAAATGACCACTTGTGATTTTCTACTAGTTGCAAAACAGACTATAGTGTTTCCACAAGACTCCATGGTCCAAGGAAGCTTATAGAAATACTCTGAAAAACCCCTTTTCAATTTTCCAATGAATGATAGAATTGATATTTAGCTCTATATCAACAAGATAGAATAAAATATCAAATGAAATCCAATGAATACAAAACTGATATAAATCTAATCTAAAGTTTCTTAAAGAAAATAACAATTATGAAGAAAGGAAATGTTGCAAATCAAAGAAATTGCAAAGAAATAAAACTCACACACTATTGTACATTTTTTCCACATGAACCAAACATGGGGGCCCTCCAAGCTGGCACATACATAGAGAAATTAACCAGAAGCTAAAATCAGATCTTTTAGATTACTCAAAAGCGTTCTTACAATCTCAAGTTTAGAATTTTCTTCTTCAAAATATCCATGTGTTGTTACAACTAGGTTTTGGGTTTAAATACATGATGAAGCATAACAAACTTAACATATTTCTCTCTCCTAGACTAATGACTCATCTAACAACTTCCTACTTCAGTTGGGTCAAGCTTTGAATGAGCGATTTCTTCCATGATTTGATGGGTAGTTTGAATCCTGACCGCACATAAAATATGGGTTTTACATATTTATAAAAAAACTCCAAATCTCCCAAATCGCACCTTTTCTAGAAAATCCAATCATCTATCACTTAATTGGGAATGTTCTTCACAAAAATCGTGTCCTAGAATTTTCAAATTCGTCTTAATCAACCCATAAATATTGTATGAAGATCGTTGCCTGATTTTTCTATTATAAAAACTGATGCATGGTGGTTGAGTTGACCATGCGCTGACTAGGCATGTGTGAGGAAGTTTTCATGCACCTGGGAGGCTAAGTTTCATGCCATGAATATGGGGAACAAAACCATTGTCCCTGATTTTTCCTAGCTAGCATGCAAATAGCTAAACGAACAAGCAATTACAATAACTCAATTTTTCTAGTAAAAGCTGGTAAAATTGATTTACAATGCATAAAATTTTATGGAATTTCAAAAATTAAAAATAAATGATAAAATACCATGGGAAGTGTTTTATTGATCAAAATAGGTGCAAAATGTCATAAAAGTAGTGGATGATTAGTTTATTTAGGTCGGGATATGGTTTATTAACATGGAAAATATCATCAAAATTGAGGCCCAACGTGAACTCCATTCTTGCGTGTTCTCTCACTGATGTAATCGAGAGAGTTTTGAAGAATAGAAGGCCCACTTCTGTGGATGTTTCCCCACCCTAGGGTCTTACCACCTAAATTTATTGCCTCCTCTTTCTTGTTTTCTAGGTCTATTTTATTGGTTTAATTATTTCCCTAGCAGTTTAGATAAGATAGATCTTGGTTATATGAGTGTACATATGTTCATGGTCTTTCAATAATGAGCATGAATCTCCACATGATTCATCTTGCTACATGCAACATGATTATCTACAATATGTATTGCACTTTGATTGCCACAATATACTGTATTTAATGACTGGAGTGGAAAACTAATTTTCCCCACGAGATGTCAAATCCATATGGCCTCGATGCTAGCATGCACTATACCACGATACTTTATTTCTGTATTGAAATAGAGACCCCTTCTCCTTTTTAGAAGGCCTAACTACAGGTCTAGAGATAACAAAACATAAATAGCCCAATTTGATTTGGTGTAACCCACCAACTTATCCACTTTATCATTAGAATAGTTTACACCAATTTGGTAACTTCCCTTGATAAATGAATAATTATCTTTGCAACCTTAATGTGACTATCTTGTGAGTCTTGCATAAACTCAGAAATCACACTAGCGTCAAACAAAATATTAGTTCGATCATGAGTTAAGTATATAAGGCTACCAACAAGTTGTTGATAGAGTGTAATATCAAATTTTGGAAAATCACATTCCTTGGTTAGATTCACTCATGGTTGATAAGGTGTACCACATGGTTTACAATCTTGCATTATGAACTTCTATAAAATATTCAACACATAGTTGAGTTGAGAGATAAATACACCATCATCCATTTGTACAACTTGGATGCCCAAAAATAAATGAAATACATCAAGGTAAATAATCTCAAATGTATTTCCTAATTGTTTCTTCAAACCCAAAATTATATGAACATTGCTTCTAGTAATGACCAAGTCATTCACATACAATGCAATAATTAAGGTTTCATAATTTACATGCAATACATAGATATCATTAATAGATTCACAACATTTAAAACTAAGTTTGTGAAAAAATGATCAATCTTCCCATACCATGCCTTAGGGGCATATTTCAAACCATTCAAATACTTCTTAGTTAGCACAAAAGATTACCATCCTTTTCAAAATAAGGGAGTTGCTCCATATACATCTCTTCAGTAATATCACTATGTAAAAATACACTTTTTGGTATCCATTTGATATACATTTTATCTAAAGTGAGAAACATATTTCATCTTTTCAACCTAGGCAAAAATTTCAATGTAGTCGATGTCTTCTTATTGAAAAAATAACTTAGGTAAACATTTCAAATCTATACGAGGATTCATCATCAAGACAATGAGTAAAAGGTAAGAAATGATAAATTTGATTAAATATCAAATATGTCGAATAGAAAATAAAAGAATAAGTTAGTTCCTCTAAAAACAAAAAACCCTAGAAACACAATGTTAAAAACTATATATAAAAGAATAAAGTTATTTCTAATAAAATGTTAATAATAAATTATTAGTATTACGAAATCTTAATATTAATGCGTTATTAATAAATTAATAAAATATTATTTTTTTATATAATAATACACCAGCCCGTTAATAATGAACCACTAATAAAACAAATAAGATAAATCAATTAAATAAGGAAACATGCTATTATTAAAGTAATAAAAATAGAAAAGTACATTAGTCATAATCAGTAATAATATTGAGAATCTTTACTAATTTAATGAGTAATAATATTAAGAATCTTTATTAATTTTATTATTTATATATTATTGTACGTTAATTTTATTATTAATAATCTAACTATTCCCACACAAAGTAAACAACAACAACAAAATTAGATTGTGATATAATAATACTAAAGTATTAATGCTCTTAATAATTTTATTATTAATGCAATAAATAAATAAATACACTAAAGTTTTAATACTACACTAATACCTTAACAATATAATACAATAATAACATACTTAAAAATATATAACAACAAGAAAAGAAGCCACAAAAGCTTTAAAAACATAAAGGAGCATTAACAAAATCATATATATATATATATATATATATATATATTCTATCTGCAATAATAATTTAAATAATACTAATGTATTAGGATAGATTAAAATAATATTAAATTATTAGAAATATGTTAAAATAATCACTTCATTATAAATTACAGAGAAGAATATTAAGTGATAGGAATCAAACTTGATTTTCGTGGGCCCTTTATCAATTGAGCAAGGGATCTAGCTCTTACTTACCTTCATATCCCCATCCCTATTCAGGTTATTCGGTTGTTTGATGATCTACAAAGCCTTTTTAAAACACTGCTTCTAATAGTGATCTTCCTTCGTAAGGATTTTGATGTCCTCTAAGTACACATGGTGTCTCGTTTTGAGAGAATGATCTACTAAAGATGAAGTGCACATATGTTTGTTGTTAATTTCTACCCTGCGCTCTTTTATCCTTACTTGATAGGATCATCCGGTTTCTCCAATATAACACTTGCCACATGAGTAGGCAACCTTGTAGACACCTTTGTATTAGTTATGGTCAATGTTGTCTTTTACATTCCTCATTTTCTATCTAATAGGTACCAATGGCTTGAATGAGGATGTAATTTCATTTCCCTTTAGGACCTCTACAATCTTATCAATTAATCCTCAAATGTAAGGTAGGTATGCCTTCCTATTAGAGGGTTGAATGCCATGAGAATGAGACCATCTTCCCACCCTCTTGATTGCCTTGTTGATGTCCTTATTCCTATAGCCTATGATATTGAAGACCTTAGTTAGGTGGTATTTCACCTACTAAATATGTTCATCATCTGATATTCTAATTTCTCTCATATGTTATTTCTTTCAAAATGCTTTCAAATGTGATGTGAATTTGGTCTTGTAGATCCATCGACACTTCACTACATTATTTCCTTGTGATCGAGGAACTAAATCCCATGTGCCATTCTTCATTAGGAATTGATACACATCATCCATAACATTCTCCCTTTTATATCAACCATGTGTATTTGCATATGTATCTGAATCACATGTCTTTAGGACATGTGCCATTAGAGAAACAATACATAATGTATTTGACTTTTAATTTTTCTTAAGTCATTGATATCTCCTACATCATCTCCAAACAACTTCAATTTCCTTGGTGGCCCATCTAGGAATGTCCCTTTTGTTGAAGGAGTTCCCAGACCAAGATCACCATTATTTCACTCAATAGGGGCTCAAAAACTTGTGGTTGATTATACTATGGAAATTCAACTATAGTTTGATTCAAGCAAAGAAGTTAACTGCTAGTTGATTGACCCATGAAGCAGTCAATTGATCTAAAATTACTTAGAATTTTCAAAGGATCACTACTTAATAAGTTAGAAGAGGAATTCAAGTGAGTGACACCTTATTTGATTTTCCATTCACTCCAAGAAGTATGAACATGCAATTCCTAAGAAGAACTAGCAAAAAACATATAGTTGTTTTCCTTACTTTTTGAAGTTTCGTTCTATAGGTCGATATTTCTTCCAATCAACATAACTCCTTCAATCCTCTTCACTTTCTCCTCCAATTCCTTGGTTTTATACCAATAATATTGCACCATATGTCCCAATTTATCACAATTGTAGTGGGGATTTTGTTGCATTGGTGAACAAAACCCCTTAATATAACTAGGCTATGAGCTAGACAATAAACAATGGTTATTTGTGGGACAAGCACAAGAGTATTATAACAAGAGATAAATAACAAAGAATAATGCATGTAATTATATCACAATGTTAACTACAAGAATGTCATTCAAACAAAAAAATTGAAGGGAAACAACAATATTCACATATTAGTCCAATGTAAAAGCATAAACTCTTTAATATCATTTTGTGAGAATGATTGGCGGTAAGTGGGATCTAGCACTCTCCTTGGGGTGGGTCATTTTCCTTCTTGAAATATCTCTCTAATGATGAGTGAATGAAGGTGGAATGAATAACTCTTGGTTCCTTGAGGAAATAACACAAGAAAACATTAGGGAAATGAATGGTTGAGATGATAGAATGAGAATTTTGATCTCCAATATCATTCCTTTAGCATAACCTTGTAATTATTCTCTTCTTCTTAATGATACCCCATGGATTTCATATTCATGGGAAAATTATGAGCTCCAATGAAGAACTAGTTCCAATGTGAATGATTCTCATTCAAAATGGGATCCCCAATGATTCATACAGACCCTTGGGAAGCCAAATTACTCAACATTGATGATATGAGAGCTAGAGTTTACCTTATGCACCATCCTAAATCCACTTGAGCTAAGAATACTAGTATTCCATGCAATGAGTGATTCATTTTCACATTATTTAGCAGACTTGTGTGGGTATCAAAGGATATCCTACACAAGTTGTGTGAGTGTAACCATAGGCCAGTGCAAATAATGAGTTAAAAATCCCATTTGTATGGTTCATATTGCTACATATGGCATGTCAAGTAGCCATGAGGTATTGTTATTATGATACATTACTGCCAATTGGTGATGTTTTAGTGTATTCGTTCCAAAATGATGTTTTTGAGCGAAATTGAGGTGATAACAACAATAATGGTAGGTCTTCTTCTTTTTACCTTTTTAGTCAAAGTTTGAGCACCATGCTTCTTCTTAAAATTTTGGTTGATACAAACATGTTATTTCTCTTGATCGCAGTGTTGACCTCTTTCTCTATAATTCTATTTACCCTTTTCCTTTAGCAAATGGGCTTGTTTATTGACCTCGATTTTCCTTCATTAGACAATTTTTTCTATGCCCTAATTAGTAAACTATAAAAAGAATCAAAGGAATAATCCTTACAATAATAATTTTTAGAGGTCAAAAGGGAACAAAATTTCAAACAAAACACATATATATATGGAGTCTTCATATTCATAAGAATTAGTTCTATGACTCGACCATATTTATTTGGAAAATCTTTTCTACATTCACCCAATTTCAACCAAAGTTCCTTCACATGGGACAAGTAGTCTTCAATTATTTCAAAATAGAGAAGATATACATAGATCAACTCTATCCCAATCTACATAACCTAACTTTTGTTACTTTTATCAAATAGTGTCATTGGGTTATTCTAGAAAACATTCATATAGTCATTCCATATTGTATGAAAGTGAATCTTCCTAAATATGTAGGTCATTATGACTTCTACATCCTCATCCTTCTCCCCATTGATGACAAAAATTTTCTCATCATCCTTCTGATCTAGAGCCACAATTTTTGTAAAATACTAGATTGGTTTACTCTTAAAAATGCTTACATATATTGTGCCCATATTCCATAATTGTTGCCATTCAAAAGCACATGATCTTGCATGGAACTCATAATTCCAATTTACAGATCTAATCCAAAATTTAGTCTGGAAGTTGAAACCTTGAATCAATGTACCTAATAGATATAACTTATCAAGATCATGCACAATGGATAACCTCCAAATATTTTTTAGACAATAGTCTATATCTCAAACCACTAACTTTGATACCATGTTGGAGAATCATAGGATTAGGTAGATCAAAGAGCCAATATTCCAAGAGAGAGGTCGTGTCTAAAGACATTGTTACAACACTTAAGCACAACTAAGCATAGTTCAACATACATCTAATTGTAAGAAACCAAAATATTTCCATACATAATAAATATTACTTGTCTTACATACACATTTACTTGTCTCTTGCATTGACCCATAAGGCCATTTATTTATAGCACAAAGATGTAACCAACTCCCTGAATGTGGGGAAGATGAGGTCCACATATATTGGTGAGGTTGCATAACAAAATCCTTGATTTATGCCTTATTCTATGCACTTATCAACTACTTTAGTCTAACTAATCGATTAGTCGAATGCCTAGTTGACCACCCAGTCAATTGCATAGTTGATCACTTAGTCAACTATCTAGTCAACTCTCCCAGTCAACTATTAACTATTGAATGATTGTCTCTAGAATATATGGAGGTGTTTTGAACCTCCATATCCTTTTGTTCCAACATGAAGTACCCATAAATATATCCAACAAATTATCCTCCATAATGTTCTTCACTCTAAGACTCAACTTTTGAAATTGTTGAATGTGTTCTATAACTGGACATATTTTCCTAAGATTTATTAATTTTATAAAGAAGGTGTAGTTCATACTATCCCTATAATGTGCTATTAATTCATTTGTAAAACCAAACCAAGAGACAATCGAGTCCTTTTTTCAACCATAAATCTATTTGTGCCACAAAAATTGATAAGGTTCTAAAATAAGGATGCAATAATTATATTTTGTAGAGTTGGCACTTGATGTAGATAAACTAATTTCACCACCTAGAATACCCATGTTATGGGATCATTACCATCAAATTTCCTCATATCAATCTTGATAATGAAGTAGTTACTAGGCCCATAAATGAAACCTTTATGGTGAGGATATTGGAACGATGGTTGATAATGTGTTTGGGATTCAATACTCTTTTTCTCCAAATGTGTTAAAATTGTATCCAGATGTAATTAGGGCTTGATCCTCTTATTCTCCTTATCTTCTTTGTGGGAATGAGAATTCATGATAAGGAGGTTATTTAGCTCCTTGATAATATCCCCCTTCATGTATTTTAGATCATGTAATTTGTTTGGAATCTCTTTGAGATCACCTTTGTTGGCCACCTCTTTGAGATCATCTTTGTTGGCCACCTCTTTGAGATCATCTTTTCTTGTCATCCATTTTTGAATGTATTTGATATTATTTTATTTAAAGCTTTGGAATTTTGTTTTAGTTACCATATTTAGGATGTTAACGTTTATTTCCATTGCATATTTTAAGCTCTTTATTATTTCTTTCAACTTTTTCATCCTAATTTCCATGTCTTTATTTTCTTATTGTGTCAAGGAAATTCCTTTAGAATCCTTTCCAGGATTACATTTTTCTTATTACGTCTAGACATGATGGGCATAGGGTTTTGAAGACTATTCTACTATCCAGAATTTAACCTATTATAACTTCTCCAGTTCTAATCTTCTATTGATAATTTTTTTATAGGACGTTCTTTGGTATGTCCTCTTTAAGATCCCATGGATCCCATGCAATTTGGACCTTCCAAGAGAATGTTATGGTAGAATTACCACAACAAAAGTTTTTCCTATTTCAAGAGAGTGAACTTGTACATACTTCCACTTCATCAATATTTTTGTTGTAGCTCTGAAATTTGAACCTAAAATACTATGGTCCATATTATTTCCAATGCCATCAGTTGCACTATTTGGATATCAAAGTATTCAAATATGACTATTTGATCAAAACCTCTTATTTAATCTTAGTTTCGGGGATAGAAAAAACCCTAATGTGTACACCATATAAATCCAAAAATGTAGCAAATCAGATTATGAAAATTCCCCCCAATGTAAATCACCATGTCTTCTATCTACCCTAAAAATTTCACTAGTTGAAAATAGCCCTAAACAATTAGAGCGGAAATAGGAAGATGACTAGTTTGAAGGAGCCAACCCAATGATTTTTCACTCTGATCTAAAATGTTATGGCCCAAACACCAAATAGAATAAAAATAGAAATAATAAGTAACACAACACCTTGAGAATGGTAAGGAATGAATTAGTTATGCCACTTTGAGGGGAAAACATTATTTACACCTTATCTTTACAAATAACTCTTGATGATACATACAACTAGATCTCCTTGATATATATAGGAGATAAAGAGTATAATTACAAATATTGATCATATATTACCAATAATGACAAAAACAATATAACAATAGTGATGAAATAGCCTAAGACCTAAGGTTTTAACAATCAAGTACATATTTTTTAAGTAATTAGACTTCAAAGGTGTTATGCAATCCAAATTTAGGGGACAATATTAGCTTATATACAACATGCTCCACTCTATCCAAAATCTCAATTGGGATGCTAGGGTTAACTTGATGAAATTTTCTAATCTTACGAAACTCTTATTAATTTTACTCCTAATAACATAGGATCCTCCACTTGAAATAATTTTTGTGTTGTTTAAGAATGTTAACGTAGATACTATGGAAATCTTGGATTACTTTCAATTCCAATTTTTTTCTTCTAAAATGACTCCAGCCTAAGTGTGATTTTATCATTTGGATTATTCTAGGTCAATAATTATTCTAGGTCAATATATATATATATATATATATATATATATATATATATATATA
>CBVK0100915904.1:0-22372 GCA_900067695.1 Picea abies | reverse complement strand
AGTTACTAAGTTAATTTTAAGTTAATGTTTCTAGGAGTTAGTTTTAATTTGTTACAGGCCAAAGGGGGAAAACTAGCCTATAATGACAAGCAACAATGCATAGTGCAAGTCTAATCTGTATGACAGTCAGCCCTTTTCCTAAGTCAGCTAAGACTAGTGCCTATGTTGGGCAATGGGGTCGACTAAGGTTTGAGGGTGTTTATTTACGAAAGGTTTCACAAGTAAATCAAATTAAACTACCCAAACCACAAGCTGCAATGAATCACAAAAGAATTCTAAGTGTTTCAAGATTACACCATATACAAATCAAATACAAAGATACATAAGCTAGATGCACAGATATACAGTTTAGATACAAAGATACATCAATGTAACAAGATATACAAGATATAAACAACTTACATACATAAGCCAAGCATGCCCCAAATGGCACTTACTCCATTTGGACTGCCTTCACTGGCAACCAACCACAACAACACTTAAGGATCAAAGGAAGTATTGCCTCCCCAAGTGGGATACTCAATACTTCTCTGATCCACACCACAATAAGCAGATAAATATGATATTCAATATGAAACTGAAATGCTCATGTAAACAGGAAGGATACAAACATATAGTTGCAACAGAGATAGATAAACAATGAGAGATTCCACAAGTTATGTTTGCCTATGCATACATCTAAGTCCCCCCAAACATACACATGTGATCTATGCAACTAGGTGTTGTAATTGCTTAAAGATTTTACAAATTTTAGTTACCCTTCCCCCTAACTAGATGTGTGTCTCAAACTTTCTCCTCCACCAAATAACTGCCCGGTGCTCAAGATAGTAAGGATAACGAGCCCTTACCCTAGCTTCCAAGGTCAGCCCGCACCTAGTAAGAAGTAGTTCAGCCACGGGATCTCCCCAACGAAACCACGGGACGGTCCCCCGCCACTACCGCCTGGAACTGTCCTTCAAACCCGTTTTAGATGGTGGAGGGAGATGTTTGAGACCCCTAAAATGTTACTAAAGGTAATTAGGACCCGCGGGTGGGTCTTTAGATGTGTTGGGTTGCTTTTACAAGAGTTTTAGACCTTCAAATTTTATCTTTTTAGCGTATGGCCGTGAGCAAAATGTGTGTAATCGAATGCTTGCAGTGTGTCAACCAGATCACCATTAACATGACATAATGTAAAGGAAAGATTGCATAAGATTAAACCATCAACACATAATCAAATAAATGGAACGTTACCATATGTTAAACCATTGATTCCATGAACATTCCACACATGAACTGAAAAATGGGAAGTGAAGCGTGGGTACTTTGCAAGATTGAAACGTGAGTTCGAATACCTTATACCATGAAACGAAACGAATTGAGTGTGTCGATGCTTATCATATGACATAAAAAGTCCACAAGCAAGTGAAAAAGATATGTAAGATGTTGCTTAAAAGAGAAAGGAGCCGCAAGTGTGTAATGCTCAAAGACATTTAACCTATGAACATGATATAAATGTGTATAAGGAATATTTGAAATAAAGTTAAGATGCTAGTGCATAAATAATCAACTAGACCGTGAGCATCATAAGATATAAGGGCTAAACCATAAACAAAACGTGAGCATCAAGAGTGCAAAGCTTAGCTGTGAACTAATATTATAAGCATTAGGACATGCAACATCTAACCTTGAGTGTAAGATACTTGTGCAAGACGTGAGCAAAATGATGTTATAACCATAACCATAACGTGAGCTCAAGAAGAAGTGTTAAATCATGTAATAGGCCGTGAGCTCAAATGATGTTTAACAAATGAAATACTTAACCCACAAACAAAATATCATATGCAACATGCCTTAAACTGAAACCACGATGCAAATGCTTGAAACTTAAACCAAAACGTGAGCTAAAGGAGTGTATGTTAAATCGTGAAAGAAGCCGTGAGCTTTGAGATGCCAAACATGTGCAATATTAAACCATAAGCATCAGATAAGTTACATGCTTGCAATAAGTTTAGGACGAAGTGCCTTGAAACATGAAAGAGGCCGTGAGCTTTAACATCTATCACATGCATATATCATTCCATCATCATAAGAAAAATGTGTGTAACATGTGTATGAAATAAACTAGGACGTGGCTACTTTAATCTTGAACAAGCCGTGAACAAAATAGGTGCGTGACAATGAAATACTTAACCCAAAAATGTGAAATTGTATGTGCAGGACGTGGGTGAATGAAGCTAGGACATGAGCAAAGATAAACAAATGATACAACTTGAACTAGGCCGTGAGCTCCAATGTGATAATCCACACCAACATGTACTACTTCATCATCACCATAAAATGCAAAAGGAGAGGAGGCCGTGAGCTAAAGAGAGCACAAAAAACGGATGCTAATTACTAAAAAAATCGAACTAGATAGCATGTAAAGCATCACAAGTTATTTTCCCTTTAGCCAAGCGATTTTGGGGATGACTCCCCCAAGGTGCCGGCAATGCAAAAACTGAAAACAAGTAAAGGTTAATTTTCCTTAAGCCCAGGGCGATTTTGGGGATTACTCCCCCAAGGTGCCGGCAAATAAACAAAAACAAAACTGAATCAAAGTTTAATTTCCTTTAGGCCGAGGCGATTTTGGGGATGACTCCCCCAAGGTGCCGGCACATTTAGATTAATATCCCTAAGATATCACTGCACAGAAAAGCAGGGCATTCAACCTTCGTTCTCGTAGGTCCGGAGAGCCGGACAGAGAGAATGTCAGGTAGGCTCCTGGCCGACTGCTCAGGCAGAGACTATCTTAGCAATATTAATCAAAAAAAAAGAAAAAGTTTATTAAATAACTTAGAAATGAATGAATAAATGAAGCCAAGACGATATTGGGGGGTTGGCTAGGCCAAGCTCACTCCCAAGGTGTCGGCAATGAAATGACTCTACAAATATACAATCAAAACTTAGTGAAAATAGTACAAAATATACAAAATGTACTAGGAAAATGCTAGAAATTCGTTACCCACTAAGAGATATGTTTGGCTGAAGCTTGTGGACGAATTCGGGCAGAGTTTCCCCTTGTTGCTGGTAAGTTTCTGCAGAAACCAGCAAGCAAAAGCTTGCTGGAAATGCTGAAAAACACCACAAAAGTTAGAGGAAATTTTCTGCCTTACCACAGAAAATTTCCACACCAAAAATCTGCAAGAAAAGTGATGAAATAGTGACCTATCTAAGAGAGTTAAAGTGCTGAAATCAAGCTGAAACGTATGCATACAGAAAATGGACAATAAGAAAGAGTTTTAGAGTGTGTGAAGGGCCCAAGGGTAGACTCCTCATCGAATACTATCCCAATGCGTCCTTTGAAATGACCTGCAATCTTAGAGAAACATGTGAGTCATGGAATAAACAGTTATCTTGAATGAGTTTAGAACGAAATACTTACGAATCCTAAACTACCCAACAATAACATAAGATAACTAGAATACTCTTAGCTATCTCACCCTAGTAGAATACTCTTACCAAAGATCTACTACCAATGATCACATGAAAAACTAAATCACAATATCACCTCATGTGTAGATGAAATCCAGAATACTCGAAGATTTCCTCATAATCCTCCAAAGCTTTTCTCTATTATTCCAAAATGTGAGAATCTTGGAGTTGTACCTCCTCCAAAAACCCTCAAGAGCTATGGGTGAGTGGCTTGGTGACAAGAGCAAGAGGATGGGGTGAAATTTCAGCAGCATAACAGTAGCTCAAAAAAAGATGAAGAAATGAGGAGGGGAGGGGTCTTTCTTATACCCAAAGAGGCCAAGAGAGGGCAGCTTGATGCATGCCAAGTGTTGTTTTGAGAGAGAGTGAGAATCTCTATGGTGGGGGCACCCTCCTTAGGTTTAGGGTTTTGGATTGCTGATGTGGAGGGCGTGGGGACACAAGAGAAGTGAGAGAGTGGCTAAGGGGGGCGCACCTCTCATGAGAGGGCCCACAAGATAAGTGAAAGACCAAATGAATGGCCATGTAGGAGAGAAGGGGCGTGAGTCAAGTGATAGGGGCGTGAGGTATGGAGAGAAGGCGCCACACAAGCAAGTGAGTGGGACGTGTGGGCCATGGGAAAGTGAAGTGGAGGTCAAGGGGGGCGCACCTCTCATGAGAGGGGCCCACAATATATGCCAACACTCAAACATGTGGCTAATGAAGAGAGGGGGCATGAGCTTTAGATGAGGGGCGCCCCAAGTGAAGTGAGGTGGCCGTGGGGTCCATCAAGAGTTGATGTGGAGCTTTAGGAAGGGCGCACCTCTCATAAGAGGGGCCCACAGAAAGTCTTAGAGCAAATGATTAAGGTTTGAGTTAGGAAATGAAGGTTTTGGGTAAGGGGGGTCGAATTTCCCCTTAGGGCAAGGTTTAAAAGGGTGTAAAAGTGAGTTAAATGGGTAGATTAAGGTTCTAAGAGGTTAGGATGGGTTTGGGTAGGTTAGGGGGGTCTAACTTGCTCATAGCCACCTTACCACTAACTCACTAACTCAGAAATTACAATAATTTTGACATACGACTAATGTCACTTGAGCAATTAAAATTGCTGTTTTTGATTGACTCTGACTCTAAGTGGACAAACACCTATCAAAACTTGTCCGACCGAGCTGAAACTTGGCCTATGGGTGTAGGGGGTGCTTTTCCATTTCTTTTGAGCACAAATACCCCTATCAAAATCCCAAAGGCTAAGTTTTTACAATGTTTGCTCAAAAAATTAACTAATTAATTAAATTAAAAATTTAATTAATTAAAAAAAACTCCTATCTAGACTCGACGAAATTCCGCGAAACTTTAGACACTGTCTAGCATGGTCATTTACATCGTTCCTAAACAAAGGTTACCAAAGGACGAGACCACTAGGACGCCGTTCACCACTTTGGAGGAAATTATTGCATGTGAGGAGGGAAAAACTCAAGGGAAGTCAGCCAGGCCCGAGAGCCCGGTTGACAACCTGAGGATAAAAAACCATCGGTGAAAGGAACTCCCTTAATGAAAACATCCCAAGGTACCTGACCTAACTATGACTCATGCAGACTCATTACATTATTAACCCACGCAGGGGTGCGGAAATTTCGTTTACAAAATTTTAGTGCTGGGGCATCAAATGCCCAAGTAGAACCAATACATGTCTGGAACATAGATAAAATACTTCATGGTACATGGGTTGACCCCTAGCTGAATAGGCGGTCAATAGGGCGCAAAGGGCAAAGTAGAGGCTAATTGTTCACTTGTTCACCTTGAGAGTTTGGTGAGGAGTAGAGAAGTGAGAATTCATAGGATAGAGCAGCAGGCTTGGGCGCACATGTTCATGGAGGGCGCAAGGCTAGTTGGAGCCTCAATTATTTGTTGTGAGTGTATTTGCTAGGAGGAGGGCGCACTTGAGGAGGAGGGTGCAAGGCCAATAGGTAGCATTTGGAGTGGAGCTTCCTTGGATCTGGTTTGTGGGTTGTTGAGAGTGCATGCAAAGGGCAGATTGTGTGCAAGGGTTCTTCAATCAACAAAGGGAAAGAGCTAGGGTGCAAGGATCTTCAGGAAAAATCAAGGAAGGAGGGGGCACACTCTTCTAAGGGCGCATATCCCAAGGAACCATTGCAATGCTTGTGAGGAGCTTGCAAAGTATCAAGTTCCTTTGTATTTATCTTCCTTGTTGTATTTCATGCTTGAAGCACACCATATATATACATTCATTTCAAACTGGTTTTCCCCGGGGGGGTTTTATCTAGGGTCATGTTGACCAAAAATACCTGTGTTCATTTTCATGTATGCTAGTGTTTAGAACAACATTATTTCAGCTCTAAAAGATCTCTAGGTGTGTTATATATCTTATGGTATGCATGTGCTAACTTCTTGTGACAAAACTACATGCTAGAGCACCCATTTGATCTATGTAACCGTAACGGAACAGCAAAGAAGTTACTGAACAGTTTGCTGTTATAAAACAGCAGCAAACCCTTGTTTGACAGTTGAAATTTAGAGCCAACTTGAGGTCAAAGACAGACCTAGTTGGCAGCTTGTTAGGACCTGGAAAATCTTCATCCCCAACGACTTTGAAGACTCCCAAGATTCCAACTTTTCTCAAACCTCAGTCGATCAAAGGTAGGAGCAACAATAGCTCTTATTGGGAATGCTTTCTATTAAAAAACAACATTAGGTCCAATAAAAAGAGTAGTTTTAGGCTAAAATGATGCAAGATATGATGAGTATGTTCCAAGAATTCATCACCACTCAGTAGAAGGCCCTCTAGGAGAACTTGCACACCAACAACAACAAAAACCCAATATTCCCATGGGTATCTCCATTGCCCAACAGTCTTTCTCACTAGACATTTTGTCCCTAAGTTCGATAGAGCCCTAAAGAAGGACAAGCTTGACTCCATGATTTGCGGTTTGGAAGCCTACTTCAAAACTTAGCCTACTTTGATAGATGCTCATAAGATCCTTGTATTCGAGCTACACATGGAAGAGTAATCCATCAGATGGCCGCAAACACACACTGAACACCTTGTAACCTTTGTCCAACCTACGATTGACACTTGGGATGATTTCAAAGATGTCATCCGTAAACAACTTTACTTAGAATACAAGGATGCAATGCTAGGGCATGAGTATGTTCCAAGAATTCATCACCTCTCAGTAGAAGGCCATCTAGGATACCTTTCAACACTAGCCACAACCACAACCGAATATTCCCATGGGTATCTCCATTTCTCAATAGTCTTTCACACTAGATAGAAAGCATTTTGTCTAAGTTTGGTAGAGCTCTAAACAAGGAAAAGCTCGACTCTATGATTTGTGGTATGGAAGCCTACTTTGACAGATGCTGATCATCTTGGAGAAGGTTTGGAGGTTAGGAGCTAGCCCTTCTGCAGTTTGGAGGAGGAAGCTTCTTCTATTGAGGAGGCCGTGGCATCATCCCAGGTTTTGGCTTGAATATTGTGTGTTTTAGTTGATGTAATGTAGCTGCCTTAGCAGCCACTAGAGTCTTGTTGTGTTTTGGATTCCATTGATAATAAAATACCCATGTTGCCTTCTCCATATTATGTGTACTTGAACTGCGTGCAATGTGTTCGAAAAAATGTCTTGTGGTAGAATACATGCAAATTGTTTGTAAAAAGTTGTCAACCAGTTTAGGGCATAAATAATATATGAAATGCAAATTGTTTGATGAAATCACACAACCAGAAACAACAGATATTTGCACAAAGATTATAATATTCCAGCCTAGCACATCCGGGGATATTACATAATTACATAATTACATCGTGAAGTTTCTATTATTGTATTCCTCTCATCAGAAGCTTCTTAGGTTGAATCAGTTTGTATAGACTGCAAAATTATTTTTAAGAACTGATTCTGCATGACATTATATATATCTGGTGAAGTTTCCAGTAGATTTCTGTAAAGTTAGCAATGTTTTGACAGCCTGACTTATCATCTAATTTTTTCTAATATGTTAGAAAACCCAAATGGCAAGGATACACTATCAAACTTCCCCTCTATACATATGTTATATTCTGCTTGCACAACAGTGTCATTTATCTAACACTCCTTCGGTGGTTTGCATTTAAGGCTGTATTCTTTGGGGGAGAAGATAATCTGCCCTCATTTCTAGTTCGTCGACATATTCATGGCACTGATATCACAGTTGACCCTTGTGCTGGAATACTTGTCATGTTTGTTGCTGGTCTCCTTTGTGTGGGAATCAAAGAGGTATGCTCTGCTGTTGGTTTGCATTCAGTTGGATAAACATTTGAATTTTGTGCATCTTACTTCAAACAATGTCCTAAATGTATTTCCAAAACCTTGGAATTTTGGTGGTGACAGAGTGCATTGGTGCAATCCCTTGTCACATTTGCAAATGTGTGTGTCATGTTGTTCGTCATTATAGCTGGAAGTGTTATTGGTTTTCGAACTGGTTGGCCTGGATATGAGCTATCCAATGGGTGAGACTACATTCTTCTTCCATCTTTGGTCAATCTTCTTCTGTAGCTTCAGGAGTCTCTTTAATGATGTTATAGGAAAAAGTTCCATATTTGATTTTAATATGAATATGTTGATGCTGAGCTTTTAGCTGAAATAACTTATATTTGAGAAGCATTATAAGTGCTGGAGATTACTGCATAACTGATAAAGAGGGAATCAAATTTAAATAGAACAAGAGACTTTCATATATGTATTTTGACCACACAAACCTTTAATTTCAATTTAGCATGCCAAGGTACCTGGATAATGACATCAAACATGTCTGAAATATGAATATCATTTATTATTTTCTTAGAAGAAAAGCCAAAAAGAAAATTCTTACTTCCTAATAAGTGGAATCGTTGTACAGTTCAGTGGGTGGAAATGGCGAACAAAAAGTCATGATTTGATGTCCTACAAATTGTTGTAGTCAGTTGTACAACGTAAACCTGAGAAATGGAGGTGGGTAGGTCAATGAAAATGTCCTGAACCTGTATCAACATTGGTTGCTTTAGGCTACCTTGGTGCCCCTGTTAATCTAATTCCTGACTTATACAAGTGTGGCATAGCTTCTAGAATAAATTCTTCCCATTTTAGATGGGCGCCCTGTTTTGATATCAATCATTTATGTTTTCTTTGTGAGGAAAATACACAGAACTTGTACCTAACTCCTCAGGGACTCCTATTTCCATTCAAAATATACTACCATTTACGTGGATGAGCTTATGTCTGCTCAAGACCTATAATAACTCAAGCAAACTGTGTAAGACCACTTAGTACCCTGATCAAAGGTAAGGCCTGTACAATATAAAAGTACATCAAAACAGTACGCCATTAAGCCAAATGATGTTCATACATGTATCCTTCCCTACATAAGCGAGGAGCTCATGCATGTCTTCTTTGGCTTTGACCTTACAAAAATCTTCACTTGGTGTACAGTTTAGTAGGTGGAAATATCTAACAATGATCGTGATTTTGTTAGAAATAGTTGTGAAGCATTTAGAATAGAAATAAATAATGAACTCCACACAACACAAGAGATGCATGAATGTATCATTGGATTCAATAATAATCAATGTTCATGTATTAATTATACAATGGGTACAAAATCCCTTTATATAATGTCATAGAATAAAAGACGTGACTTTCAGGTCACACCTAATAACCTATTAATTAAATTAATAGTAATTAATTAATATTTAACACTAACATCCCGTTAGCACAAATTTCCACCCTCCAAATTACGCTGATATATCTGTTATGACAGCGGTAAAAACTTGGCTATTTAAAGGAGTAATGACCCTAAATGGTCACTGACCAAACCCTTCTCCATTTGGGCTAGTGCTTGCTAGCTTCAGGAGGGAGTCCCTAGGCACCCTAGGTACCTTGCTGCTGTCTTTTAGGACTGATTTTCTGCGTTTAAACCCAAAAAACAGCGAGCTGTTTGTCTTGGACAGCATCTCAAACAGTCCAAAAACAATGAGGAAAATATGGTTTTTTCGCTTGGAGGGTTCCTGCAGGGTTAGCACAATGATTATAGAATTGAAATAGAACAGAAAACTACTCAAGTGACAAATAAAATCACCATGAATAGTTCAGAAACATGACAAATCAGATTGCAAAATTAGAGAACAAACACTTAATTTCTTTATTGAATAGGCTTGCAAGAGGGTTGGCTACACCACAATAGGCAAGTCCACAACCGGTACAATGATCACTTTGCTCAAAGAATGAGTCACTAGACTAAGAGAGAGAAAGAGAAGAATGAGAATGAAATACTATGCTGCTGCTGCTAAGAACCAACCAAGAACACTTGTGAAGCATCCAATATATAGCACTTGAGGGCGCATATCCAAGGGAGAAGAAGAGGTCGCATGGATGGGTAAAAACGCAAGTATGAGTGCATGAGGGAGTAGGAAACCATGCGCACTTGTGAGAAAAGCGCAAGTGGAGTTGTGGAAGCTCACATGCGCAAGGGAAGTAGGAGAATAGGAAAAGGTAAATAAGGAAAGAGTATGGTCACGAGGGGGAGTGGGTTAAAACCAACGAATAGGAGGATATGAATGTGCATGGTGAGTGAGTTAGCACATGCATGGGAGTGATAACATGAGTGGGTGGGATAGCATGCACATGAGGTGAAAAGATGACGTGCATGTGAGGGAAAGCACGGAATACATGCACGAGGGGATAGAGAGTGCATGCGTGGGTTTGGAAGACGACGTAGTGATGGAGTGTAGCAAGTGAGATGGGTGCGTGAGGTAGATGGGAGGATGACGTAGGTGAGGGAGCTACACATGAGTAAAAAGGGATGACGTGAGGGAAGATACGTAGGTGAGGTGCGTGAGGTTAGCATGCATGGATGGAGTTAGCATGCATGGAGGACGGTGATGGGAGCCAAGGCAATGCGCATGTATGGGAGGTAGATGCCGTGAGGTGGAGTATGACGTGGGCACATGGAAGTTCGTGTGAGAGATGGAGACGTAGAGTAATGGACTCGCGGATTTGATTGGAGAGTGAGACGTGAGGTGGAGTATGACGCATGGACCCTCAAGAGAATACGTTATGCTTTTATTCATGAAGGAGTTTGCATGGGAGTAAGCTAACTTGAGATCAATCTTCCCTCTTTTCAGGCAAAAAAATGGGCCTGAATCCGGCCAGATTTTCAGGGGTAGCTTGAGTTTGGCATGGATCAAAGTTCCATGTATTTCAGAACCTTACACTAGGGGTTTTGCCCCATTTTAAACCAACCCAGATGCTCAGAAAATCGATCAGACTTCTAGATTAACCCGAAATTTAAAACTGCATCATCGGAAAATGGACCGGAAAAGTAACTCGAGAGGGAAGATTGCTCCCGAGTTAGCCCACTCCAGAACGCGGCTATTTAAACCGTACACCTTTTAATTAAAGTGTGAGCATAAGTCATAAAAAGAAGGGGGTATGTATTCAAAAGGTGGACAAACCCCTTTTTAATATTAATTAATTAATATTAAAGGGGACACAAACACGTTAGTTAATAAAGATGGGGACATATGAATATGTGAGTTAATGAATAGGTGGGCTAGTGATTGGAAAAGGGGAAAGGTCTAAGGAATACATTAATTAATTTTTTTTTTTGTTGACGGGGGAAATCAACCACTAGTTGGGCACATACTTGCGTGACACGTGGTCGTGTTATCCGACTACTACCACTATAACCCTAGGCATGCCAACATGGCCCCTCACGTGACACACAAGGCTAGTGGAGGGTTTCGAACCGGTGACTTCACATAACAGAGTGCCTTAACAGTACACTCCATCACTGATTTTTCTACACCTCGAGGGCTAATCAATTAATTAATTAATTAATTAATTAAAAGGGGATACTTTATTTTAATTAAAGTAATATGGATAAGTGGATTTGTGGGTAGGTATAGAATTAAAGGGAAATGGGTTTAGGATTAAGATAAAGTTAAAGGGAAGTGGTTTAAAAAGCATGGGAAAATGGTTTAGGGATTTTTAATGTATGGAAAGTGGTTTTATGACGGGTGAAGAAGAACTGATGAGAAAAGTTAGCATGATTGGCTAAACTTTCTCCATGGAAGTGCCACCGCATCCTATGCGCCCTTGGTCAAATGATGCCACGTAGATGCCACATCTCGTTGAGACTCTACCACATGTCAGAATCTGAACTTGCCACTTGGCACTGTGGGAGATGACGATGACTGCTAAAAATAGAAATTTGTCTGCATGTCCATGAATTTATACTCATTGGATTTGATTTTCTGTAAGGAATCCGAATCCACAATTAGAATTGACATGCGAGCCCTGGTGCTCAACCTTCTAAAAATAGAAAAATGTGCCAAATCATCCTGGAAGAGGTCCAAAAGACTTATAATGTCTCAAGGATCAATAACATGTGCTCAAAATCTGGATCCTGGGCCTGGAGCTCAAACTGCTAAAAATAGAAATCTCCTGCATGGCGCCCAAAAAAGTGCTATCGGGCCTAGAATCATGCAAGGGCCATTCCTGTATGTTTAGAATTGCTCCAAATTGTCAAGAGACGCACTCAAACCGTGTCTCCTAAAAAGTAGCAACACTTGCTGTATGTAGACATCTCTCTCAAAATGCAAAGGAACTCATGCTAACTCTAACTCTTAACTAAACAATCATGTACCGATCATATACTTGTCTCCAGTGGGAACCAACCTCTGCTAACCACAAGTGCTAAACTCTAGGAGAATCTCATAATGCCAGCCAAAATAATGCATGTTGGCTCTTAACCCTCAAGATTTTCAAGGGTGAAAACATAGGGGTTAACACATCCCAACTTAAGTCTGACCCCCGGGGACAAGTGAGGGACAATACTATTAACTCCCCCAACCTCCCTTAATGACAAAGGAGTGTATGAAATTTGACAACTTTGGCCTTTGTCAAGGATTTGGTGAAGGTGTCTGCAATATGGTCCTTGGTATGGAGATACTCTAGATGTATAATTTGATCTAGATAAACTGCAAAATGTAATGCTGGTGGAGCTCAATGTGTTTGGTCTTTGAATGGTACACTGGATGACAAGCAAGTTGAATGACATCCTGATTATCACATCAAAGTGAAGTTGGCTGCACTTGACAAAGTCCAAGCTCATCCAATAAAGTCCAAATGCATACTGCCTCCTGTCTCTATGACAAGTACTCTGTATTTGGCCTTAGTGGAAGAGAGAGAGAAATTGTAGATTGTTTCTTACTTGACCAAGCTACAGGACTGGAGCCAAGAAAATAGTCATAACTAGAAGTAAACTTCCACTCATCCTAATCTCTAACCCAATTTGAGTTGGTGTATCCAATCAAGTTAGCCTTACCCCCATAAGAGAACTTAATGCCAAATTGATCTATACCCTTAACATATCTAAGGATTCTCTTTGTTGCCAACCAATGAATTTTCTTTGGCTCCTGCATGTATCTAGAACCCAGATTGACAAGAAAGTTGATATTTGGTCTGCTATGAGTTAAATATATTAGACTTCCTACAAGTTGTTGATACAAAGTGGCATCCACTTTCGGAGAGGAACAATTAATAGTTAATTTAACTCCAGATTGAAAAGGGGTAGGGCTGTTAGAAGAGAAAAGATACACAAGAGAGATATAAGGGGTATATATTATCCATTAATGAAGGTGTCATTGAGTACATCAACCTGGCTTTCTTTTATGTGCCATGTAATAAGTTATTGAACCACCACTCCTATAACCAACTTACAACCTACTCAATCTTGTTTGCATAACCTTCTCTTTGAAGACACGATTCCAATTGATTCCCCTAGGCAATCTCTCTCTCAGTCTGCCATAACCCTCTTTTATTATAAAGGTCGAATACAATTGAACTCCACTAGCTAATCAATTCACTGGGCATCCTTCTTGAGTACCCTTGATTTGGATTTTAAGTTGTTAAGTTGTCGATCAAAACAAGTAATCATAAGAAAATTTATCATCATCCTCTTTGTCAATAGAGTCTTCAAAATGTTCATCCCTTGAATCCATGTCCTTATTACAATTTTCCTTCTTTTTTATTTTGTCTTTTGAGTACATTTATACAATATATTTTGCAGTTCTAGGGATTGTGACCCAATTTATTACAGTAGTAGCTTCTTTTTTCTTTCTTGGTAATATTGCTTTCTCATTTGTTGCCTTTTTTATGTTGATGTTTTTATTAAAAGTGTCGTTTCTTTACCCTTGTCTTCACCTAGCCATTAGAGAGGATACTATATCATCTAGCGATTGTGAAGGCCACTGACTTAACGTGAATACCACATTGCTATGATTTGAAAGCAAACTGCTCGACAATACAACTTTTGCCTCTTCTTCTTTGACTTCCACACCTAATTTTGGTAACTGTTTTATTAGTGCCCTGAGATTATTTGCATGACTTGAAATTTTCACTGCATCAATCATTTTGAATCTGAATAGTTGATCCAAAATGGATCTACATAGTTACCATATGACCTCATTGATGCTTTAGGGAAGGCAATATTGTATTTGGGACTGGGTTGGAACTTAAAAAATAACACAAATGGACCAAAATGGTAAATGCTCTATCTGAGGGAAAAAGTAGTAGAGTTTTGAGGTCCCGAAAGCCAAGGACCTTGGTCATGGGCCCATTTTTTTCATTCTATGGGTCGATAGCTTTCCAACAAAGGTTTGATTTCGCAAAATCCACTGGGTGTGGCCTTGGGGGCAAGTCTTGAGTTGGGTAGCTGTCACCTGACACTCGACTCCTCCATCTAGGCTAACTCCTAGCGAAGCAAAGGGGGGTAGTCCCTAAAAAAGAATCTAAGGCTTGAACTAAAGCTAAGCACAATTATTGTTCTAGGAGTTTGAAATGAAATCCAAAAGTAAATACAACTATTCTAACAACATATATGACACATGAAGGAAATGCTTATGCTAGAGATATTAAGCAAATAAAGTACTTGAATACAAATGATATAGCTTGAAAGCAGATAGAAGTGCTTGAAAGTAAATGACGATAAGCAATATATTAGACCAGTGCCAAAAGTAAAGAATGTTGCTATGAAATGAATGTGTTGCAAATGCTCTTGGTGAATTTTATTATTAAGGGTGATTGCTTGAATTAGTGGGTTTATTTCGTGAAGTGGCTTGATGTTGCAAGCAGTGTTACCAGAACTGGACCGGAACCAGTAAAATCGGCCGGTCCGACCGGTTCACAGATCCCACTGGTCTGAACCGCCCCTCCAAACCACTTTTGACCGGTTCCGTATAGAATCGGTTTTTTTGCCCGAACTGGCTGATTTTTTTCTCAAACCGGTATTCTCTTTCCCTCTTTGTTTTGGTGTTGGTCCAAGGAAATTTTTTGGTTAATCTCATGGCATGGAGCTTGAGTGGTGATTGTTGCTGTGTTAAATCATACTTGCCGGCCATTGAGGAATGAGGCTGAGTTTTTCCTTACATCCACTAATACGTATTACGAACCCATTACTATGCGAGTATGATCCATTATACTAATTGCTTGAGTAAGTCTGTCTCTCTTTGCTCAAGGGTTGATGAGTTGACTTAAGTCTTAGAGTCTGTTATATGATACTGGTTGGATTGGAAAATATCTCTCTTGAAATGCATATCCTATATGGAAGTGGTGGCCAGAATTTCAAGCCCTTACACCACTAGTTAGCATTCTATAACAAAGCACATGATAAATGGCATATTTGTCTCCTAGCAAAAAAAATGATCAATCTTCAGAATCCAAAAGCTGTATGAGATAAATGAGTTTGATCTTTAGAATAAGTTGTTACTCTACTATGCATATCTGTGTGTCCACTATTATGCCTTACACCTTCAGATATCCCTGTCCAGATGGCAGAAACCATGCTTGTAGTTTTCTATTTCTTTTGCTTAATACAGACAATCCATTGTTCTAAGAATGTTAGATGATGTATGCAGTTTCACACCCTGTTTTAATGTGCTAGGTTAAATGCTGCAAGAGGCAGAGTCTATTGAGTCTCTCAGGTTTTGTTGACTGTACACATTTTTCCTATTTAGTAGAGAATCATATTTTGCAATCAAAATCCCTTTGCCCCCCACCCCAATTGGAATCAATTGGCAACATTTTGCGAGTATTCTAAGTATACATTCCCCCACTCCCATTTTGATGGATGCACATGAATATGTATTTTTTTTCAAAATTTGAATATTTTATGTATTTTTAGTGACCGGTTTTTTGATCTGGTTTTTTTTCGGTTTTTTGGGTCGACCGATGCAACGACCGGTCCGGTTCTGGTAACTATGGTTGCAAGTCCACTTTGTGCATGCGAGATTGTAAGTGTGAAACGAAAATGAAAATATAATCTAATATTTCTTTCCTTTCACCACTATCCCCCAAATGGGTACAAACATGATTGCAAGGAGTTCCAACAGGGAGAGAACCTAGATCTCAAAGTTTCCCCTTGAATTCAGAAGTCAATCCACAAGTAGGATCTCGTATTGAACAAAAGTAAGAGAATGGTTTTCCCTATTAAAACTACTCTGCACTGACCAGTTACCTTTCTGATGGACACCCTAGATCAAACAAAGCTCGCAAGGGGCCAGAACATACTAAGGTTGTTGAGGGGAAGGTTTATTTGCCAAATTTAAATAACTGAAAGGAAATGCAAAATTTAATTCTAACTTAATCTAATCTAGAATTGAAACCTATCTAATGTTTTGCGGTGCTTGAGTTTATTTTAACTTTGCAAAAAAAAAATGAAAGCAAGTAAAAGAGACAACCACAAAAATGAGACAGCTCCCCTCAGCCCCTGGGGGATTGTAGGCCTAGTGGGTGATCCCACTTTTTCTTTCAAGTTACAATGATTTTGGAAGAAGGTCTCTTGGTCTCTTCTAATTTCAAGACCAAACAAACTTACAAACTGATGGAAGAATGAGTTTGGGTTTCAGAAAATGAGTTTGGGTTTCAGAAAATGAGTTTAGGGGAGTCCTAGATGCTCTGGATCTGCCAAATTTCGGCAGAGCTTCTCCTTGGCTACTCACGAAACCTGCAAAAAAATCAAGCAAGAGAGGCCAAAAGATGCCAAAAACCACTTTGAAAGGACCTACAAAATATGTTAGCTTTATGCAAAAATTTTCTAAGTGAAAGATTGCACAAAAAGGAAGCAAACTAACTAAGAATAGGGGAAAAATTAACTATTCTGAATGGGTTTTGTTCGCTGTTTGGATAGCGAACAATAAACACTCAGATTAGCTATAAAGAACAACTCTCTCGTACAAATTGTTTTTGAAAGATCTATCTTTTAGGAAGAAATAAAAAGACGACCTTTCCTAGACTAGATCTATTAAGGATTTATAAATGATGAACAATGTATAGATCTAGCTTAACCTTGCATGCAAGCTGAAATACTTAAATTTTTTGATGATAATGTAAATCTAATTATTGCATGCATGAAAATAGTAACCAAGGTAATCTAACTTTGATGAGAGAGAGAAGGAAAATAGGAGCTTGCAATATGGAATATCTTCTGGGCTTTGGAGTCCTCTGGTGAATAGCCGAGGGACTTTGTTCCTAATAGTATTGGAGCACGTGAAGGATTGAACTCAAATCAATCACTTCTCCAATTATGGGAACCTGTAAAGCTTAATCAACTTGAAAAGAATCCGTTAGAAGAGGTGATTTCTACACAAAAGACTTGGATACCATGTTAGTTCATCTGAAAAGACGTGCAAATCAAAATATTTAAATGTAAAAATGTAGTAAAATCTAGGAAGCAAGCTAGCTTGAAACATCTTACCCTATTGTGTGATAGCACACCTTCAAAGGCCCGTTTAACATAAATATATGCAAAATCAATTAAGCTAAGGTTACCTCAAGTTTAAACATGAGCATCAAGCATCCACACAAATGATACCATCCACCATATGACCTCCAAAGTCTTTAACTTTTATTCCAATAGCAAATGATTACAATACAATAGAGTACAAGCGTTTCTCCAATCTCTAAAAACTGGAGCAAAATGGGAGAGAATGCTTGTTTATATAAGAGGAGGGGCGCACTTCCCAAGGAGGGAGGGTGCACATCCCAAAGTTTTTGAGCCAAGTGGAGAGTTGGATCTAAGCCACCTCTCATCAAACTCAAGAGAAAGTCGCCACAAGTCCAAATAGAGGGAGGAGAGGGCGACACCTTGCCAAATAAAGGTGGCGACCTCCTTGGGATTGACGTCCCACATGCTAAGTGCGCCCCCTCTCTCAAAGGATGCGCATCCTTCATAGGGATCTCCATCAACTAAAGAGAACTCCCCAATCAACTCGCCCTAACTCATTCTCAAGTGCCACTAACAACTAGTGAATAGAGAGAGAGAGAGAGAGAGAGTTAACTGAAAACATGTCCTCGACATGTTTCCTTAAAAATAGGAAAGCTGATTTTTTTGTCTTTTTTCACCTTTTTCGAGTAAAATTGACTTTTATAAGAGAATATGTCAATAATTTCTCTCGAAAAGGGGGTACAAGGGTATAAAGGGTATTCTGGGTTAGAAAACCAATACCCCCAAGGCATATAATACCTCCCAGTACCACTTTTTTATTATTACATCAAATTACAAGGTAAAAATCCCGTTTTACGAGAATTTTTACGACTTATTAAAATACTTTAAAAATCCTAAGGGGGACTTAGTGCATGTCCATAAGACTCAAGACCAATGAATAGCATGGTAATATACATTAGATACTAGACTCAGACAACTTACTAAGGCCAATCCATTAGTACACACTCCAGCTTTGGAAGTAATGAGTGAAAAAACTTAGGAATTATAACTTGCTGACGAGCAAGATGTAATTAACAAGTGAAAAAAAACACTCTAGAGTATGCACTGATGACTAAATCTTAGGGAGCTGAGTCTTTTACATAATAGAGACCTCATGCTAGCTCATTTTATTACAATTCCCCCATGGGGGTATGGATCATGCATAAAAGAAGAAGATGATGAAGAATCTTGAAGAGGTCATAAGACCCGGCTGGACTTTTGAACTATGATATTGAACAAGTGCTTTGTTCAATTGTTGCGGATCATCGTCAGTCATGCCTTGTGCAACTAGGGAGGTAACAACTATGATAGTTGCTATTCTTTTGAACATTAGAAATCTATGCAGTGATGAAATATTAAATGATCAAAGTCTACTTACCCTCTCCTATGTACATCAATTGTATTGTCAATTGGGTGTCATCTTGAAAGAGTAGCAAACATTAAAAATTTGTCACCATAATAGTTTGATCTTGCCTCCATTATCTTCTAATCATGCCTTGCAAGAGATTGTCTCCTCATGTGCTCATGGAAATTGGTGACTCGTTGTCTTGTATCATTTGATGTGCCTTCATGTTTGATGGTTTGAGATGCCATTGTTAGGTTCTCTCATGACCTTTGAATCCTCTGTAAGGAGGGTTGTGTTTTCCTGCAATAGTTAGGAATGTGTTTGATTTCTGATTGATTGCCACATTCCTTGTGTAATAAAGGCTTCCTCTCAAACTTTAGCTCCCAATAATAACATGCATTTCTGCCAAATATAACCAATAGGTTCCTATATGGATTCAAATCAAGTGATAAAGCATCTATTGAGTATGCAAACTTCCTTAATCATAGTGAAATGTTAATAAAATAAAACTTTACGAACCCATAAATATCATATGGAATCTTTTATTTACAGATTACCGACTAACAATCATTCGAAATGAAATTTCCATGTCTGATGATCAAATGGCCTTTTCATTACCAAATGGGAGTTCCCATATCAAACATAAAGCAATAACCATTGATTTGTTGCCCATTCAATGGTTGAAAATTTAAGTTTTGAATAGTTCACTTGTTGCTAATTTTAAAAATTTATTTCAACATTGATTATGTTGTTTTCAAAAAAAAATAATGAGTGATATACCATTATTACCACACACTTCAGAACAAAGATGCAATTACAAAACCTTAGGTGGATTATAAAGGAAGATCCCTAAGAACAATAGCTTAATGATTTTGTTTTTGGTCAATTGGATAATAACAAAGCACTAGAAGAAGAGAGGATGATTGAATATAAAATTGATGTGCTTAGTATCAAAAGCTCACAACTAAGCCAAAAGAGAATCTCTATGATAAAAATAAGTACATGTTGATGTTTTGTAGCATCTGGAGGTATTCCCACATTGGCCTTGATGTTGGACATGTGCGAATCTTTGTTGGCACTCACATTGCATTGAGAAAACCCTTTTTGTATGGAGCCGGGACTTAGAATTGTGTTGTTGGGGCTTCACACCCACATGAAGGAATAAACAATTCGAATTTAATGTTAAGTTTAGAAGGGGTTCCTAAACTCACTCATTAGACTCCTATAAAAGGTGAGACAATGTGAGGAGACATTGTGACACCTCATTGTGACATTATGGAGTTGGCATAAGTGAGTGAGCACTTGTGCCAAGGAAATTGGGCGGCAAAATTTCAGCAAGGGAAATTCTTCACTTTGAAAAATTTGTCCTAGGGTTTTGCACTTTCTGTTTTTTGATTTTTTTAGCTAAGGAGGAGGCCACACATGTGAGAGGAAGAGCAGAAAAGTCTGCACGTGTGATCCATATGGTTTGTACCACACATGTGTACCGTACAACAAGCAGAAACAATCCGCACATGAGGGCTGTATAGTTCGTATGGCAGTCTGTACCACACGTGTGGATCATACAACTAACATCAGGAGGGCGTACAACAGACTACAGAGTGACGCCAACTAGGGTTTGCAACAGGTTTGCAAGTTGGAAGTCTTTCGGGTTTTTTTGCTGAATTTGTAATTTGTCTGGAGCACTGTTTTTGTCCTCAGAATTTTTCAATCAGAAAATTTTACAGAACAAAAATTAGTGTCTCTTATGCATGGATGATTTCTCTTTGATCTTTATGTTTCCGTTGTAATTTTCCGTCATAATTTCAGTGTAAAATTATTCAGTGATAACAACCCTAGTTTACAATTTGAGGTCACTTGGAAGTAATTTTCAGATCTGAAATTGAGTGCATTTATTGCCCTGGAAAATTTGACATGGTATGAGAGCATAGGCTCTAGAGAGAGAATCAGAGCATAGGCTTTAGAGAGAGAAGGAGTCATCTCTTGAGACACAAGTTGCTGCAGATTGTTGCTGTAGATTTTTTGTTCTGGGCAGACACAATGGTGAACACTCTTAGAGTTGAGGATAGGTTGGAAGGGCCACTAATTTCCGGGCCTAGAAGGCTAGGATCCTTTTGCTATTGGAAGAGAATGATCTCAAAGAATATGTTGACAGTTGAGATGGTGATTCCAGATCTAAAGGATGCACAGGAATTGGCAGCTCATAAGAAGAGGGAAGTGAAGGCCAAGCGGGTGTTATTGGATTCTGTGAAAGATCACTTGATTCCTCATATTTTCGAGATGAAGACAACAAAGGATATGTATGATGCTTTGGTGGGCTTGTACCAAATCGAGAATGCAAGCTGCAAGTTGATTTTGAGGCACCAACTCCGATCTCTTGAGATTTCCAAATCAGTGAGATCGGAAGAGCGAATTGGCAGCTCATAAGAAGAGGGAAGTGAAGGCCAAGCGGGTGTTATTGGATTCTGTGAAAGATCACTTGATTCCTCATATTTTCGAGATGAAGACAACAAAGGATATGTATGATGCTTTGGTGGGCTTGTACCAAATCGAGAATGCAAGCTGCAAGTTGATTTTGAGGCACCAACTCCGATCTCTTGAGATTTCCAAATCAGATGCAGTTGCTAGCTACCTCATGAGGATCACTCAAATTCGTGATCAGCTTGTAGCCATTGGTGAGGCAGTTGATGACACAAAGTTGGTGAATGTGGCATTGAATGCTTTTCCTTGGTCTTGGGAACCATTTGTGCAAGGGATTTGTGCACGAGAGAAGTTGCCACCATTTGATAAACTATGGATCTATTGCATCCAAGTGGAGGATCAGATAGAGTCCAAGAATGGAAAGCAAAGAGGTAGTGATGATGAGAACCTGTCCCTAGCTGCTCATGCTAGGAAGGGCAGAAGAAACGGTTCTCCAAGGAGAGAGGCATCTCCAGAACAGAGGAAGAAGAAGGACCTTAGCAAGGTCAAGTGTTTGGGTTGTCATATGCTAGGTCACTATGCTTCACAACGTCCACAGCGAAAGAAAGGGAAAGGGACACATCATGCATCATCAACAAAAGTGGACGAGGTTGCAGGCAGGCTTTAGAGGGAGTTCTTATTAGTCTCCGCCTTTTCTGGTATAGTTTTCAGTAGTGGGACTTGGTGGATAGTGAGCCACATGTCATATGACAGGAAAATGAGAGTTGTTCGAGAGCTTCACAGAGTCTGACTTAGATTTGTTATGGGTGCCAAGCATGCAGTGCAGGTATCTAGAACAATGTCATTCCAGATGGAGTTGGGAGATGTGTTGAGAGTGACAAATGTGCTATGGGTGCCAGAACTCAGGAAGAGTGTGCTCTCAGTCTGACAAATGTGCTATGGGTGCCAGAACTCAGGAAGAGTGTGCTCTCAGTCTTAGCGATTGAGAAGAAGGGATTTGATGTAGTGTTCCAAGATGGACAGGTGCTAATCAAGCCCAGAGGATCTAGCTTAGACACAACAACTATTCTTGGAGTTAGAGAGAGCAACTTGTATGTAAGATCCCCAAGGGAATGTGTGTGGAATCTTTTGGTTTTATGCCTTACTGGTTGAGGGGTTTTGTCAAACAATTCGCACCTGTAGCTTTATTGAGCTTGTGTGGTAGTTTGTTGTTAAGTTTATAGCACAAATAGTTTTGCAATGATAGATATGAACTTAAACAACAATGAAGCAAATAGAAACAATAACAAAATAGCCACAAACTCAGATCTGTATTTTATTTAATATAGAGCTAACCTCAATACAAGAGAAGAGCAGATCTGGAAATATATATAGGAAAATGGA
>CBVK0100915857.1:0-15748 GCA_900067695.1 Picea abies | reverse complement strand
TCTTCAAGGGTTGACATCAATGACAACCAACCCAAATAATCAACAGAAAGTCTTGGGATATAATGCTTTCTTTTTGTCTCCCTTTTCAACTTGGGGAGGGAGGTAGTTGTTAGAATTATGGTTGTAATCTTCACATGTGCACAACACACTCATACATATCATTAATGAATTTGTAATAATTCCTAAGGCTATCCTTTGGTCACTTTTAACATTTATCGTAATACTAGGGAGTGTTTACAACCGACTTAGCAAACTTGTACACGTGTGTTAGAATTATGGTTGTGATCTTCACATGTGTCCACAACACACTCATACATATCATTAATGTATTTTTAATAATGCCTAAGGTTATCCTTTGCTCAGTTTTTAACATTTATTGTAATACTAAGGAGTGGTTACACCCGACTTAGCAAACTTGTACACATAGGCTCATTGACCCTTCTTATGGGCAGTGCCCTACTTAAGTGTTGTATAAATACACAACTCTTCTTTTGTATAACCATCATCTTGTGATTTTCTTGATCTCTCTTATATAGAGTTTTATACCCAAGGGCACTTATATCTTTGGCATTCTCTTTTGATTATTATTTCTTTCTTTTATGAGCACTTTGTGCATCTCATGTAGTGCACTTGTGCTTCACCGTGGTTATCTCCCTAGCACATATGTGACTAAATTATCACAAAATTTAGGTCTGTCTTTGGTTCCATTCAATTCTTTTGCTTTCTTGTGAATCTCAACACCTTGGTAGCCATTACAAAGAAATATTTTCACATGTGCTTAACATACATGGGGTCTCATTCTATAGAAGCCAATTCATGATCCTTGATGCTCTAAACTCTCTTTTGTAGGGAGAGTTGTTAAATCCATTTCTTCCACATTTCTTTTATAGTATATATATATATATTGACCATTTTCCATCCCTCTCCATAATCTCTTTGGTATGCTCGTCTAAATGCCTCCTACATTTTATAAATCCTCATGTGTAGAAATAAACATTTTTAATGCTTCCATTTCTAATAACCCCTCCTCGTGTTATCCTCCAAGAACCCTAAATGACCTTTTCTCAATAAGATATTATTGAGCTTGGCACTAATTATTTTGTACTGCAATCCTCCCTCATTTTTACTTTATATTTCAAGAATTTTGACATTCCCTTGTTATCTTGATCATTATCTTATTCCTCCTTGTTCCCCCTTGTATCTGGAATTAATGCACCAAATGGTGACTCAACTACAACTCCAAATCCTTCTAGTTCAAGAGGTGGTGGTAGGACACCATCTTCATCTCGATCACTTGAAATGAACAAAGTTCATTTACTGTAGAAATATCCAACATAAGAAGGACAATAAACAAAAATCCATATAGGACAAGTAATATAAAATAATGAATAAGAATATGAATGAATGATATGATATGATTACAAATCCATGTGAAAATATACTTATATGCATTGAATGGTCACTATGGTTGATAGGTCGTGTCCCTTGATTAGGTCATGCCTTTTAGTTAGGATGTGTTACTTCACTAATTATTATTATTAATATGTTCATTACATTGTCGTCCCCTTTAGAAATGCTTTGTCCTCTAAACATATTTATGGAAAAGACTTTATCTTTTGTTCTAGAGTGTGATACCTTCTCATGATCCTTAGTTCTTGTAGTTACGATATTTGATGATATAAGATAATACGAGTTATGAAGCATTAAGCAAAATTGTCTTACTGTAAATGGGCCAAACCACCCTAATTCAATGTTTTGCAAAACCATGTGGCAACGACTTTTGTGTTTTGGAAAATGATAAGATTCCACACTTGAACTTCTCTTCAATATAGTAGGATCTTCACTCGGCTTCGCATATTGATTTTGCCTTTAGTCAGTTCATTGATAAATGCGATGACTTCTATAATTAGGATGACGATAAAGCATCCTTGTAGTGTGTGTTATTTTTGGAATCTTCGTCTTTTCATACAGATGACGATAAAGCATCCTTGTAGTGTGTGTTATTTTTGGAATCTTCGTCTTTTCATACTCTTCGTGAATTATTGGTCAGTAAGATTTCAAAATAAGCATCTTTTTTCTTTCTTTTTTTATGTCGATCGAATCTGTATTGGTTTCATTGTCTAATGTCTTGATTTTTACATCTGATGACTTCTATATTTCAATAATGTTCCTTTATTATCACTGATTTCTTGTTCGTAAGTTCCTCTAGCTTTTCTTGTTGTGACCTCTTTTCACTTTTTAACTTCTTAATTTGTGTGATCAAACTCTGACTATGATTCTTAGGACAAGAAATCTCTTCGTCTTTATCAACAACAACCTTGTCGAATTCTTTTTGCATTTTTTGTATGCACTTCTAATTTTCCTAAAGAATCACCTTTGAGATCTGCTTCAGGTCTTCTAATGAGGGTGTTACTGAATTTGACCACATTGTAACATCTTGCAATGTTATCTTCTTCCTCTTATAGGAGAATGTCAAAAACCTATTCTTCATGTTTAAGATGAAAATCCCCATGTTTCCATCCAAGGTGAACCCACAATTATGTCAACGTCATCACTCCACAAATATCTAACAGTGAATTGTGATACGAAAGTATAATCTCCCATGTTCAATTGTAAATTGCTTATGTCATATTGTTTCTTGTCCAAAAGTCTAACTTTTCGATGATATTTGACTCAAGAATATCTTCTTCCTCTTATAAGAGAATGTCAAAAACTTATTCTTCATGTTTAAGATGAAAATCCCCAATGTTTCCATCCAGGGTGAACCCACAATTATGTCAACGTCATCACTCCACAAAGATCTAACAGTGAATTGTGATACGAAAGTATAATCTCCCATGTTCAATTGTAAATTGCTTATGTCATATTGTTTCTTGTCCAAAAGTCTAACTTTTCGATGATATTTGACTCTAGAACCAATGATTGATTGGTGAATTTGGAACTGACATAATTATTACATTCAACGGGAGAAATAAAAATATCTTTCCATGTCAGTGTCTCTTTTATTCTAAGTAGCACTTAAACAACATTTTTAATGTTCTACGAAATCTTACTATTCTCTCACTATTAGACTCCATTTTTATTTTGCCAAAAACTTTCGTTAAAGGATACTTTGATTACGAAGCTTACATCTCTTTGATAATTAATTAGGCAATGGTCCACAAAATTAATATCTAGTTTGGGCTTAGAATATCCCTTAATAATACCTTTTATGTACCTTTTTGAAATTGATTTTGAAATGAGGTTAATATACCTTTTATTTCCATCTATTCAATATAGCCCCAAGGCAAATATATCTCTTTTAATGGAAATGGTCCACAACATTAATATCCAGTTTATATCCAGTTTGGGCTTAGGATATCCCTTAATAATACCTTTTATGTACCTTTTTTAATTGATTTTGAAATAAGGTTAAAATACTTTGTATTTCCTTCTATTCAATAAGGCCCCAAGGCAAGTATATCTTTTTTAATAACCCTATATATCTTTCTTGGTAATTACTTAAGCTCCCCCTAGACTATAACAATAGCCTTCTTCAAACTTAAGTAATAATTTCATATCAATAACACTCTACAACATTTTTTGTCACGGTATCATTGTTCTCTATATGTTATGCTCAGCCTGATATAGGCTTAGCGATTACTCCATATTCCTAATGTTGGATCTCTGGATTCCTTTAGCAATGGAGTCTCCTCTAGTCTCCTCTCCTTAATGACTGGTATCATATTTTCCTATAGACATTTGTTTTTGTAAAAAGTGGTGACCAAACATTTCCAATATGCCTATAGGTGATTGCAAGTATCATTGAATTATTTTAAGGCGGATATTTCCTTTGTGAATTATTAATTTCTTATAGCAGCAGAATTCTAAACATGGCCAGAGGCCTTATTTTGGTTAAAGACCTAAAGTTCACAGAAACCTTGAAAAGATAAGGGTTGTCCAAAAGTCAAAACAAACAAGGTCTAATAAAAGGTTTGTGTCCAAAGGTCAGTATCAAAACGTAGCTTGAACATGAATGCAATGAATAAAGTTCATTTGGTATAGAAATATCCAACATAAGAAGGAAAATAAATAGAAAACCATATAGGACAAGTAATATAAAATAATGAATAAGAATATGAATGAATGAATATATTATGTTCACTGCATCACTAACCTCATTGCCACTATAACCATTAACTCCACTTAAATTGACCTTGTATTGGATGTCCTTTAAATCTTCATCTTTCATATTGTTGGTGTTTGCTTCCATCTACCAACCTCATCAACAAGTCATGCCTCATTTTCTCTTGTGGGGTTGTCCTTCCAAACTATGTAGGTGCATCTCATTTAAACATAGGTAAAGTAACCTCCTCCTTCGCCTTTGTCAAGCTCCCAAATTTGGTAATATGTAAATAGGAATAATTTCCTTTTCCTAGAAATAGCACTTTAAACAATAATACCATTAAATATATTGAATAAGGAAACCCAGTTAATGTCCCTATCTTTATTGCAACCAAGGATATTTTCATTTTTCCAAACAAAAAATAAGCCTAGATATAGATTTCTCCCTTTGGAACACCCTTAGCATAAGGTATCAACCATATCAAGGAATTTGTACATCTCATTCCAAATATGAATCTTTTAAGTATAATGTATGTTGCCAAACTAACTACTTTGGAAGTTATGGTGGAAGTCTTGAAACCTCACAAGTCTACTCTGAGTTTAATAATTGCATCAATGAGGACTTCAACTTGATTCATTTCCTTTATAATTTTATCTCGCTCATCTCTTCACATTTGAGGCTTTACCATTTATAGGCCAAAATTAGAGATGCCTAATAGTCACACAAAATCCTTTTGTACATGGGTGATTGTTTCCCTCTAATTGTGCAGATTTGATTGTCCCCATTGTACCCTCTTAGTGCCTCTTTATGTTAATTTTCATCAAGACATTGAACTAATCCTTCCTTTTCCAAGTTTTTGCATGTTGTTCTCCTAGCATCATGCTTCTTACATATTTCCCTCATTTTAGCATTGTCTAGCGTGAGCCACTTTATCTCCTCATTGGCCTTGTCATCCCTCTTTCTCGTTTTGTCCCCAAATTCATCCATTACAACCTTGGCACAATATTTGTGTGCAACCCCACTATTTACTACACTTGCACCTATCTTCATTGTCTCTACAAAAAGATTTCTTATTGTTGGGTGACCATTTTCGACATCATGTCTAGTAAAAGTTAAAAACCTAAGTTGATTTTTGGCCAGCGCCTTGCCATGGAACTAGCATCCCAACATATCCAAGGCACCTTTTAATCTTACATTACTCTCCTCACATCAAGTTACTCAAGGTATTTGTCTCATAAAAGGCATTTGTCTCATAAGGCAACAAAAATTGGAAACCATCATTCAAAACTCAACACATAAATTGGAATACACCATGTAATCTCCTAGCTAAGGAGACATCGCTACAATACAAATACATTCAAGTTAGAAAACATGTTACTGTTAAAGTTTAATTTCATTTTAATATGTTAACTCGATGCGTTATCATCACATGCATTTTGACTATGTTTCCTTTGACTTGTGATCATTATCTATATGATATTTTTAATTATAAATTATTATTAATATAGTGACATTTCCCTTCATTAAAAATGAATTGAAACCCTAAAGATGTCCTAACTGGGAGTCAAGAAAACTAAACACTTGATGTAGAATGAAGACATTAAATTACATATTTGAAAGATAGATGATTAAAAAATTAATTAATTTGTTGATGAAGATATTCATGTTGACCAAAATTTGACTCAACATGCACGAAGGTAAATAATTTTATTTGTTGCAAAGTTAAGAACGTGAGTTGATTTTTGGCCAATGCCTTGCCATGAAACTAACATCCCAACATATCCAAGGTACCTTTTAATCTCACATTACTCTCCTCTAATCATGTTACTCAAGCTATTTGTCTCATAAGGCAATCAAAATCGAAAAACATCATTCAAAACTCAACACATAAAAAGCACATGTTGCTCAAACTCATCACTCAAAACTCAACATATGAACTCAAAATACATCAAATGAAAGTTTAGTGATCTCTAATGACATCACATTTGTATTTTTTCCCTTGTCTCTCCTTTTTTAAGAGAAATATAAAGGCTCTAAGCATATATGTGCACAATGTGCAAAACCACAAGGAGTGGTGTAGTGCCCCACAACTCCCTTGGTGCAGTGCTCACCGTACCACCTAGAGTGGTGCATCCTCCACCTCCGAGGGGTGTTGCAATGTAGCCCACACCTCCCAAGGTGATGCAATGCTTGATGCACCACACAAGGATGGTGCAACAAAACCAATGCCACCCATGATCACTAGCATCATCCATAAGAACTTGACAAATCCATAGAGCAATTCCCTACAATCCCACCACCCAATGGTGGGTCTGCAAGCCCACCAATCATAAAACCCCTCACTTCTTCTCCAAAACAAATATTCTCTTGTTCTATTTATTTAAGATATGAGTTCCTTTCCATGACATGGTTTTGGCATATACCCCTTTGCTCCTTTCACTGTAATAGGTTGAAGAATTTCCACACTCAAATCGCTCTCTACACTTGTGCTCCTCTCATTCCATTTACTTCACATGCACTTTTATAGAATATAGTTGATCACTTTCTTGTATATAATGCTTGATCTCTTTAACTTCCCCAACCACCTTTAATAACCACTCTTTCTTTAATTGTAATTGGCTACTTTTTCCAACATTTAAACTTGTCTCTTTATTTAATGCTTTGATGTTAAGTTCTTCACTAAGCATTGTGTTATTAGTTTAATTTGGATCCTTTTTCCTCATTTAACCATTCCCATATTCACGCATGCATCCTTCTTATCACATCAATATTTTTAACCTACAAAAACCAACTTACTCTAGGAATAATGTCTTACCAATGCTCTTAGGGATCCATTTCAATTTCTTATGTATTTCACCCATGTACCTTGTGGTTTAGGCAATTGGCATAGTACCTGAACAAAATTACATGTCTTATTGTGAATCCCACCACTAGGGTGAATCTTGTTTCTATCCTTCGCATGTTTATTAGCCTTACCTTCTTTGTACAAATTCAATTTCAAACAATGATTGGCCCCTCTCATAATATGTTGTCTAAATTTCCTACTTGGGCAACACTATTTTCTAGGAATCTGAGCAACCTTAAAGGGTCCTAACCATCTAGTTTTGATTGTCTTCCATACATCAATACTAGTGAACCTTATTGCATTGGATTTTGTTTAAATGTTTTTCATGCCAAAGTTTTTGTATCTATTGCACCATTTTTGTGACCCAATGGGCCCACAGTGTTTCTTCATTCAAATGAAATAATTGATTGCAATTTCTCTTCCCCATCCTTTTGGTCCACTCCACATATTTTCTACAAGGTCTCCACCAAGACTTTGTTAGATGACTCCTCTTGTTCATTTTCTCTAGGGTAGTATAGGCTCCACATTTGATATGCAATCATAAATTCTTTGATAATCTATTATATAATATCATTAATGAAATCAATGCCTATATTATCCAAGTTGATCCTTTATGCTTGGAGAACATTTTCGAAGTCATCTTCTTCCTCCACAAGGTCTGCTCTCTAAGGGGTTCTACTTCTGGAAAGGATAGATATCTATATCTCACTCTTCATTCTCCCGAGGAGATTGCCCCCCTTGCCCTTTTCGGGTGTAGTAGGCCTAGTAATATCATCAATGAAAGCAATGCCTCTATTGTCCAAGTCAATCATTTATGCTTGGAAACATTATTAAAGCTATCTTCTCCCCCTATAGGGTCCACACTCTAGGAGGGCTCAACTTCTAGACAAGATAAATATCTATATCTCACTCTTTGTTCTCTCCAGGACATTACCTCCCTTGCCCTTTACAAGTGCAAATAGGCCTAGTTCTCATTGGACACTTAATTTCTTCAATCCATTGGCATCTCTATAAAGCATCACCCTTCGTTCAGCTATTCTTTAGATGCCCTCAATCATCTCCTCCCCACTACATGAGAGATCGATATCGTTATTTGGGATGATATCTGTCAGATGTACATTCAAAGAACTTGGGTCTCTCCCCTCCAAGCTCTTGGCCACTAGATGACCTTTAATTATGAGCACTTCATGCAGTTGCATGATGATCTCATTGTTTGTCTTAACTACATCTAATGCAATTGGGCACATGGCTTTAGGATCCGACTCAATTAATTATGGGTTTTCTCCAACCATCTATGAATTGGGACGAACCACCACATCTTGCAATCTAAGAGAATTTATAAAATATGTCATCTCCAAGAGACAAGTATGAGAAGCACTTTGTTTTTAGTCATGTTACCCCCCAGCCTAGGGGTAACTAAGGATATGATGTCTCAAGGCCTGCAGGTAGAAGACATGGAGTTTCGAGAGCCAGATGACCAGTTGAGCCCACATTGCGCAGACAGAGCCCCTCCTCTCCCCCACACATCACCATTCAATGCCAACAGTGTAGCAGTGTTCACCACACCAGCTTGGCCCAGAAAGGACAACAGGTCTTGCTTCATGAGGTAACATGTCCAGTCTCGTGGTAAGTGTCACTTTAATAATTGAAGAATTTGAGTATGTTGCAAAGGGTCCTTTCTTGATTATAAAACGTTTGCTTGGAAATTATACCTTTTGCCTCATTTCACCTTAGTGGTTCACATGGTTTCCTAGTAAGTGGGTCACCATCAGGGAAAGGGTTGTTATTGGGGAGGTCTCCTTGAAAGGTCATTTTACCATCCTCGTTCATTCCTTACCACTTTCCACACCTCTTCCCTTTCGTTTCCTTTTCTTTTGGGTTTTTGGGCTCATTGACCCCAAGAAGGGCTTGTACCTCATTTCATGGGAAGAAGGGGCTGGAGGCCCAGAGGTGTTGTAGCTGGCAAACGTTAAAATCCATAAATTATCCTTCTAGATGCTCACCGAAGGGTCCTCAGAGCAATGAAACACTTCTCCATAAAAATGAAGGACCCTTGAAAACAAGTAATTAATAAATGTATTGCTTGATGGGGTAATGCATTTGCTGTGTTTTTAATTTCCAATGCATATGGCACTCAATATGTTCCTAACTTCAAGTGGCATTGCGGTGCTTTTTACTTTTCATTGCACATAGCACTTAATGTTCGAACCATAATAAATGAAAGGCAATAAAAGGCTTAGAAAAATGTTGTATTGCAAACGAAGGATGCAGCACACCCTCCACAAAGGCACCCATAGATGAGATAATATAAGCCCTTGATATGTCAATGACCCCATGTCCAAAAGTCCTACCCCTATCCACCTCATATTCTCTACATGACTTAGAGAGGATCTTCTTGGGAAACACTCCTTGACTTGGGAATTGGCCTACCCAATCGAGCACCATGACAACCCTCCCATACTTAAATTTGGAAAATTTTATAAGGTCTTTGAGCATTTGTTTAGTTTAAAAAGTGGGGATTTAATGCACATGTTTGAGTGGTTCTTTTATTAAATGTGGCTTACTTGGCATGATACATGTGACTTGTGGACCCTTGGAGGGTGTACTCGTTTGTCTCTGCAGGACCTTGCCCAATAAAAGCTATTCATGGAGGAACTAGGCCATTTGGACCTCCAATGAGGCTTGAAAGCCCATTGGTTGGATGTAGCGCCCCACTTCATTAAAAGCCTTGAAAGATGAACATACACTTGGGAAGGTGACTTTAGCCCTTGAACAAGACTTGGAACCATGAAGGATGACGTCACCCTCTTATGACCAAATGTCCCTCTTGGAAAGCATGACGACACATTTTGATGGAACATTTGGCATGATTGGCCCATCTGGTGATGTTGTGGGTTTGAATCCCCACTCTATTGCTTGATTTGGGGATGATGTGGCACTGTTCTAGCTTGGCGTCCTAGCCTTTGGAGGCTTTTCTATCACACATGCCACTTTGGAGAGACTTTATGGGCTAACATCCCATCATTTGGTTATTTTTGGCCATTTGTAAGCCTATGTGGGAAAAAGAGAAAGACATCTTGTCAATTTAGCTTTGTTACTTAGGTTTTAGACCTACAATCATGGATTTAACTATAAAGTGGACAAACTAGGGCTTGGTTTTTCTCATATAAATACGAGGCAAGTCACTTGTCACAAATCATAACTCATCCCTTGAGCATTGGCTCTTGGGCTGAAATTTCGACCCTCTTGGGCAATTCGCTCTCTCTTATTTTCTTGTCATTATGGATGCTACACTTGTCTATTGGTGGAATAAAGGCTAGCGACTTCTCTTGGATGCTTCTTCTTGATAAATCGTAGGAATATCTTTGATTAGTAAGGGTTTTGCATGCTATCTCTTGGATTGGGTAAGGAATTTCTGCAATCTTGTGTGTTTCTTCTTGAATTCAAGGTTATTTTGTTAAACCATGGGAGGAGTATAAGGGCATACACCCTCTATCAAGGAAATTTTTTCTATTGTTAATGAAAGGGATTAAGGATTGCTACAAGGAGTAAGAGGGTTTACACCCATGTACCAAAACCTTGCTAGGGTTTATCTTCTCTAGGGAGTAAGAGGGTTTACACCCCTAGAAGATCATCAAATCCTAGTTTAACTTGGTAATGATCAAGCAAGAGACTCCATTAACCCAATAGTTAAGGCACTAATTGCATTGGAAATTGAATATTGTGGCATTGGTAAACATGAGATTTAAAAGATTGAATTGTTCAAGGTTTGATTTAAATTCTATATGCTATTGTCCTCTAAGGGCGTCTTAATTGGCTAAGTGATTGTGTTGTTGTAACAAACATTAAGCTACAGCCATTAGGGTTGCAGCAAACTCATTTTCTCTTACTCTTTATTCACTTTTCTACGGCTAAAATTCACTTGCAAGCTGTGATAATTGGTCTACTGTTTAAAAGCTATTGTTTGGGTGGCTTACTTGTTGATTTTAGTGGTTAGAAATTCACTTGCAAGCTGTGATAATTGATCTAGTGTTTAAAAGCTATTGTTTGGGTGGCTTACTTGTCGATTTTAGTGGTTAGAACTTGTTGCTGTAGAAAAAGTTTGCTACAGCCATAAGGCTGTTATAAAACTCCTCTAATAACTCTTTTTAACAGCCCTCATTTGTCATCAAAGTCTTGGTCTAAACATTGGAACATTGCATACTAGTTGCAAGCTTTATTTTCCAATATCATATACTTGATTTTGATGGTTTAATTTGCAGTTGTTATAACTTCTTCATTGTTGATATATATTTCCTTACTGCTGCAATTTCAGGACAGCAGGGTTTCTTGCTGATTCCCCACTTGTCTTGAGGCTTATATCATCATATTTGGTCTTGTTTTGGTTTGTCTAACACTTTTGCAGGTACACAACCTTGGAAACCATTTACCAACCCCAAAGACTCTCGCCTCAAGCCTCAGGTTCATTTTAGACCTTGACTTATAGGGGTTTTCTCCTAGCTCATTACTTCTCCCCTTGCAATCCCCCACCCTTGTAGCAAAACCTTGCTAAGGTTTATCTTCTATAGGGACTAAGAGGGTTTACACCCCTAGAAGATCATCAAACCCTAGTTTAACTTGGTATAACAAGGAATTGTAAACAGTAGCGACACCATGCATTTGAATCAATTTTTCTCTGTTATATTCATTCCAAAAGTAAAAATGGCTACAACTATGATCAAACAACAACCAAAAGTTCATAATTTTCCTACTAACTTGAAGTAGCCTCATTTGGGCGTACAAAACCTCAATTTATCTCATAAGGTTCTTAGGGTTCCCACCCTGACTACTCGTCTACTCGAAAACAAAACCTAATTTCTATCTTAGTTCAGTTACATTCAAGACTAGGAGTGAAAACTCCCAGATCACTCATGATCATTCAACTTCCAAGTGTTTGATCTTCTTTCATTTTTCAATCAGCTCCAAAATATTCGTAGCAAATGCCAATGTTTAAGATTCTGAAATGATTCGAAGGTGTTGAGTTGTCCTGCCACGTGTGCTCACTGACGATGCTCCTGCATCACTTAGATTCATAGGTGCAATCCATTTCAATTGCAGCAATGGATACACCTTTGGTTACGGGTCCAATGCAATTTGGTTTGAGAGCTCAATTGATTTTCACTCTTGCTATGTCTCAGTTTAGTTTAATAAACTAAACAAAAAGGTTGAGGACTAGATCCAATGCTTATGTGACTAAGGAATAGCTAGTTGAGGCTTTCATAAATGAAATGGAGTATTTTTTGTAGGGAAAATGAGTTAGGGAACTTGAATCCTTACACCTCAACCCAATATTTCAAGTTGAAGAGGGGCATATAAACCCTTCGGAACAAGGTAGACCCGATTTCGGGCCTGTCCATGTACATGGATAGTTATTACAAACACATTTGTTAGTAAGTGAACTATTTATTACACTTCAAAAATAACTTAATAAAAATACAAAATAAATTCAAACATAAACATAGTATCAAATTATTTATTATAAACACATTAATAAGTAAATTCAAAGGGAGTATCAAATTATTTATTACAAACATATTTGTTAGTAAGTGAACTATTTATTGCACTTAAAAAATAACTTAATACAAACACAAAATAAATAAATTTGTAAATGTCAATTTTTTTATTACAAACATATACATAAAATAAATTATACTATAATTTCAAACTATCAAACTTTTATGTTAGTAAGTAAATTCAGAAAAAATATCAAATTATTTATTACAAACACATTAGTAGGTAAATTCAAAGTGTATCAAATTATTTATTACAAACACATTAGTATGTAAATTCAAATAGTATCAAATTATTTATTACAAACACATTAGTAGGTAAATTCAAAGAGTATCAAATTATTTATTACAAACACATTAGTAGGTAAATTCAAAGAGTATCAAATTATTTATTACAAACACATTAGTAGGTAAATTCAAAGAGTATCAAATTATTTATTACAAACACATTCTGTAATAAAGTTCATGTACATGGACATGCCCAATTCTCAACTTCAATAGGATGAAATTGAATACATTTTTTTATGAATCATCGATCTAAATGGATATGGATACAACCTATAACAAGGTCTCGAAAAGAAAGTAATTTCTTTTGGGCTTGTATCCTCTTTCCGTTCACTAGGATTTTTCCTGGTCGAGATTTCAAGTTATTTTGGTGAGAACCTGATACCCCTATTGTCATCTCAGGAAATGCTCTTTGTTCCACAAGGTCTTCCCTTAATTATTATATTATAGTAATGGTTAGTAAGCTCTTACTAGAATGATGTTGACTTTTTATGATATAAGATCTATTGGTAGGTTGAATATTGCTAATAAGGTAAATATGTTCATCATTATATCACTACTATTGATTCCATTGGTTCAACTAGAGCTCTTTGTTATAGTAATTCATTCGAGTTTATTAGGTAATATACATAACAAAATAACATCATATTAGCTTAAGCTTAATATAGAGAGTATATTAGGTAAACACCTATGATCTAAGTAGAAACCATTGTTGTGATACGTATTGAAAATGAAATCACTTTACTAGTAGTATTGTGAATAAGCATAATGAAGTTGCATTGATCAAGGATTCTAACATGTTGATTACTCATGTTACTTGTACTTAGTATTAGTAAGATCAAAGATCCTTATTCTACATGTATTACTATGATTTGAACATGTTTGATTTCCATAATAGCTTGAACACACTCTTCTTAGCTAAGCTCTTGTTAAGTTTAATAGGCATAGCTTCTCTATATGGAATTAGAACATAATGCATTGATTAGGATTATGATACTTATGGAAGATATTTTACCCCCATTTTGTAGTAGGTAGTGTAATCAATTCCATGTATTCACGTAACTGCATTGGGTATGTAGCTTGTTCATTCATGAATCTCTAACTACTACTAGAAAAATAATATATGATAGTAATACAACCAATGGGAATTGTATTGGTAACACTGCTAACATGTAATGAATAGCATTATTCTTAGGTGGTAAGAGTTCATGTATTCTCATAATGAGTGATACGTGATATGGTATTGACTTACTACATATTCAACCATTTATCGAGTATGAGGACTTGATTTCGTGTATGAATTAATATGAGTAAAGTGAAAGCAGGTAGTTGGATACAATACAAAGGGTTGTTGATTACACCTTAAGCACTCAATATGATATGTGTTGATTACGGTATTACTTATGGTTAATGAAACCTATTCAACTAATTATGCATATCTTGTAATGGTTAATCTCTATAAGCAGGTAACAATAAAGTATAGGGAAACATAGGTTATAAGGTTCAACATGCTTAAATAAGGTAAAGCATATTCATGTCTTAGCTATTAGTACTGATCAAAATCCCTATTAGAGTATAGAGATCAAGTATGGAGAGTACCAATAGCCATTGTAATCACATAAGAGACTGTCCCTAATTAGGAAGTTAAGGTCACATGTTGTATTCCAATAAAGCTCAAAGATTGGTTCAACTAAAAAACATGGCATAGTAATAAGCTTGTACATACAATATAAGGTTACATATGGGATTATAAGAACATATTGATAAGGTCCAATGTGGTTGTTTATTACTAATAGAAAAACCAATGCTTATAGATAAGGATCAACTTGTTTATGTCACAACAACCCACCAGTATAGTGTATTTACCCTAATTAACTCTATTAGCTCTAAGTTGATGAGAACATAGTCATTGCCTCTCTATTACAACTAAGCTTAGGTACAAGCTTATCATCATTACTTATGGGTATACTCTTACACTATGATTATCATTGAGATTTAATATGAATAATAACTCTATTATTATTAGAGGTGATTGGAATACTAGTATATCACTAGTACAAAGCTTGCCATAATCTAATAGGTTACTGATTTGACGTGGGATGAACAGGCTTAGGTTCCAAGTTAAGCGTGTTGATTACTATGATTCCCATAGATAAAATCATTATTCAAGTTATGCTACTAGTACTAAGTTGACTGATTGGTCTGATGACCATTGTTTAACCACTCTTTCTACTGGTTACCTACATAAGTGATTATGATCTTACTTATCAATAGTTTCATAGATTAGTATTCTCCATAATGAAACAAAGATAGATTACGTATTCATAACAGGTCAGATATAACAACAACTAGTATGAGTTCTATATCAATAATAAGAACATATCCTTAGTAAATCTTATTAATATATGACCCTTATAGTTTTCGGGCCTATAGCAATATACGACTCTGCTTCCATGGTTATTCTCCAAGATAGTAGCCATTTCCAGCCTTTAATAGCCATTGACATCCATTACGCGAAGTTTTTCCATGACGAGGCTGCTACGACTTATTGATAAAACCAACATCAAAGTATGGAAAATAATGCTACTAATGTTGCTAATTGTGTTATAAAAGTAGGTGTGCTTGTTTAACCATAGAAAATATAGCAATATTTTCCCCCAACCATAGGACGAAGCCACCCCCGAGCACCTTAACCTTGACCGAGAGAATAATTTCAGAAGAAAACCCTAGAACCAAGAGCCAATCAATGTAGCATACCTCTTTCCATATCTAGCACATAAGGAAGAAAGTCCAAACCATAACCAAGAGAAAATCCAAGCCTAAAACCGAAAATACAAGTTGCAGTAGTTGTAGCTGCAACTACTCTCCAAACTTGTGCACTTACTAAATTTCTGTAGTTGTGAGCTATGTGTGTCCAAATGAGCTCTGGCATCCTATATTTATACTGCTCTTTCTTAGCTGTCT
>CBVK0100915856.1:0-12945 GCA_900067695.1 Picea abies | reverse complement strand
CCCTTGTGTTGGACTTGTCCTTCACTAAAATGAGGGGGACATCTATTGAGCTGACAGTGATAGGTGTTCCCAATGGTGTCTCACATTTGCTGCTTGGGTTGGGCTTTGCCCAAACTACAAACTGTGCAATAACAAGTCCCATATACTACAAGATTAGAGGGAGGTTCCACTACATGTTCTAGGACTTGGGAGGGTCCCTTGTGATTTTTTTTCAATCTCTATCAAAGATGCCTAGCCTTATACATCCAAGACTCGATGATCCACAAACTAGACATTGTCCCCAGCCTCTCCAAGCCTAGTATTGTCGTGCTTATTATTTATTTATTTCAGCGTATCTCAACTGCTAAAGGTTGTAAATGCCATGATCCACAAACAAGACACAGTGCACAACCTCTTCAAACCTAGGGCCATCGGGCTAGTTACTTATTTAATTCCATGTACCTCAATTGCTAGAGATTATAAGTGCCAAGTAGTTTCCCTAATTTTCAAGCTTACTAGTGGTAGATCAATAATACAACGAACTTCCTCCCACCTAACCCACAAGCATCCCATTGCTAAAAGACCCCAAAGTTGAACCCACTCCTTATAGAGTTTCACCTGTCCAGTTCAATCAAACAACTAGACTTCCATTATAAGGCTCTTCCCCTTGTCCTCTAATTTTAGGAGAGACAAGTCACTTCACTACAGAGCTCTTCCTAAGATTGTCTAGTCGTGCCCCCTTAAACTCGAGTACTCTCAAGATGACATCATCAAGCTTTGCACCAATTCCTTCACAACAATAGACAAAAACAAGGATGCCTCTTCTCCATCCTCCATCTCTACTTGTATTTCCAGTTTTGATGTTGATATTGAGCTAGGTCCTCACACCTCTAGTTTTTCACTTCTATTTTGCCTAGCTCTTGCCCCTCTTTCTATTATCGTCATGTGTATCTCTTTCTTTTTATAACATTTTAACATGTAGGAGTGTTTTAGAGACTCCCATAGTCTAGTGATCATCAGTTGTACTACCTAGTCCCATTGACCTTTTCCTTGGTTATTTGTAGACATATATTATTATCGTATCTATTAGTTTATATCCCTAAAAGACACCCATACCTTGTTATAATTTCTTCGTAATTAAACTTTATTATGATCAAATCATCTTTACCTACTAATGCTCTAACATCGACCCAAGTAGTAAGATACTTTGCTGCCACTAAGATGTATGGCAACTACATCACCCAACATAATCCCTTTACATTGACCACATCAGCCAACAAATTCCCACTTGACGCCAAAAAGAAATAACTCTTATGTTTCAAGGCTAAGCACACCTTCTGGCATATCTCCATACACTCTTTTATAAACTGGATATCTTTTTTTAACATATCTTCATACGCTCTTTTACAAACTAGATATCTTCTTTTAACATATCTCCATACACTATTTTACAAACTGGATATCTTCTTTGACCAATCCATACACGGACCAATCATCTAGGAACACCTTCACATTTCAAGGCACTCATCTTTCAAACAAACACACTATCATTCTTTGGAACATAGCAAGGGATGGAAAAGTCCAAAGGGAATTTTATTATAAGCATAGATTCCATACACCATGATAAACACACTCGGTAACCAATCTTCATTGGCAACGTTGATTTGGTTATATTCAAAGAATAGATTCAAGGAGTATATTTTGTGCCTTGCTACTTCCAAAATTCTATCAGTGAAGTGTTTAGAAAAGACACACTTCTTAGTCACAACATAGAGTTTTATAACATCCATAAAACCTTATTTTCCTAGTTATCTTCATACCATAGCCATAACTATTGGAGATACGTACTTGTAAGTGTTGACCTTGAAAACAATCCTTGCATATCATTCAATAGATTTTCTTTTCCATCTACACTATCGATTTGGGAATGATACAATAGGGACTTGATTTCACAATTTCGCCTCCAAACTCTGACTCAAGTTGATGTTTACAGATTCCTCTTTGTACTTCCTTCAAATCTCGACACTTCCAAGCAAATACATCCTTATATTCTTTAAAATTTCTCAAAGTGGCTAACAATAATTTGGTATCAACTTTGTTCCATAATAATATTTTGAGGATGCACTTTTATCCCCAAATTAACATTATTATGTGCCAATGCTTTATAAATAATAACCTAATCATTCAAACAACTGTAAATTGGTGTTACATCTAGTAGAACACTTTCTTAGCATACTCTAGTAAAGATTGATAGGTATTTCTCCCTCTCACCTGCTTCAATGTATTCTCAATGGGACATCCAAGCCACTCTCCTTTTAGGTTCTTCAACAACGAATTCTTGGAAATTATATTCAAAGGGACTCTTTTTACTACTCCTCTTCTTATTAGGTTGTTCTATGTTCTCAGTAACCTATGTGCTTTCCATGAATACTTCTGTGTATATGACTATCATCTCCAAAAACTCATGGTCAGGTCACACGAATTTTCCATCACCATTCTTACACATATTTTGTGTGTGAAGATACTTATAACCATATTGCTCTTAGACCACTACCCTATGGGCCTTTTGAATTTCCTAATGTGAACTCTCCTTTCATGCATCATTCCTATAAACTCTCTTTGGACTACAATTGTTGTGATTATCAACCATAACATCTTTGTTATTTTGGAAGTGAATAGTCCAATAGTCCTCCACATTAATCTCATTATATTGAGAGCAAAGTCAATAATTGTAGATCGTTCTACTCTCATAATCTCTTTAGCTATTTTCTTATTATTTCCCACATCGTTACTTTCACCCACAGCATTATTATCAATAGAATGTGCATGTCTACTCCACACATCTTCTCTCCTTGTGTAGAAATTGACACGCACATCACTTGTTGTTGCACAACCATTTTCACCATCATCCTCCCCACGATATCATGGTCGATCCCCTTTAGACAATTCCTCATTATTGCCTCTCATTTTCATCATTCAACTTCTAAATTTATGGTTACAATAAAAACACCAAAAGGAAAAGACCTCATACTCTTCCATTTGCCAATTTATTAACCCATTCTATGAATCATCACCATCTTTTTAAACATTCTTTGAGCATCAATACCCCTTTTTTGGGTTCATATTTTGATCAATCACTCCACTACAACTCATTTTCTCTATCAGATCAAATCACAGTTATACATGATAACCTCATTTCTTCACATATTGTATGCTTCTTTGGATCAATTAATATTTGCTTTTCATCTTGTTTTGCTTGTCAAAATATCTTTTACCCAATCTTCAATTGCTTTGACTTTTCTTCACCGTGGTTGTTCGAGTAGTGCCACGCAAGCAAGGGCTCCTAGACTTGGAATAAATATAAAGACAATGGAAAACTTTTCCCCTACTATAATTGCATCTTGCACCACCAATATTCTTGTTGGATCAACTCTACGATGGTATACCATCCTTAGTTATATCTTGGGCCATCCATATTCCTTTTGGATCAACTATGGTATGGTTTACCATCCTTAATATGAGTTTGGAAGGCCATAGTGCAAGCTTCCCTATTTTAATTTTTTACTCATGATTCTACTAACAAGATGGTCACTCCTAATCCGCCATCAATTATTGTATATTTCACAATGTTGTTGTTAATCATCATTATAATTCTAGAGGTTTATCGTCTCTCCTTTTATCCAATTGGTTTTCCACACTCTCTACTATAAAATTGTGCACCATCTCATCCTCTATATTGGTTCCCATATATCCACTCTCTTGAATCTACAACGATGTTGTCCATTGGGTGTAGCTTGACCTTATTGTCATGCATGAGTTCTTTGATTTCTTCTACCAATGCCTCTATTGTATTCAGTATGTGATTCATTAGCATTGTCATTGTCACCAATGTCTCCATTTGTAATACGCGTGCACTAACTCAGTTGGGGACTTGTTATTATTTGCCACAATTGTTGTTTTTTTCTCCCTCACAACACCAATTGTTGTTTTTTTCTCCCTCACAACACTGTTTAAAAGCATGTATTTCTTCCCAACAATTTTTTTCTACCTCTTCTATGGCCTCCTAAGCTTCCTTGACTTTGAATGTTTCTATATTTTCTAATCTATATATGAATCTTTCTTTAATTATGCTCTTGTTTTCAATTTGTATGTCTTCATTTTAATCTAGTTTGTCCCTTTGTTTGTCTTTCGGAAAATTGTTGTCATCGAGGTCTCGCCTCCATGCAATCTTTGTTGAAATGTCCCCACTTGCCACCTCTATAATAGTGCATAATTGATCTTCCTTTTGTTATCTTTTGGTTGCTCTAAAAGTGTTTTCACCTAGTTGGAAGAGCGCTTCATGGGGATGTCAAGGGCTTATGGTCTACTAGCCCCTTTGTTTATTTTTTACTTACATTTAGAGATCACAAATTGGGTGTATGCTTAAATTGGGATCAATGCTAGAGAGGTGCACCTCTTGATGTGGGACTTGGCACATGTGGCATATCTAGCATACTCTACAAGGGTGCACTTGTTGAAGATAATGGGTGCTTGGCAAGTGTGGAGGAACCACCTTAGAGGAGGACATTAGGCACTTGAAGGTTGGGCATTTATCCCTAGGAGCATGTAACCACCTTACACACAATTTGAGGAGGGTAACTTGAGTTAAGGAGCCACTTTTTAGAGGTCGCACCACCTTGGAGGAGGAGCACTTGACATGTAGACACCTAGCTTGGGAAGTGCACCACCTTGGAGGGTGGACAAACCCTAGTGTGACATGTGAATACCTTGCTTTGAGGAGCACTAAATTTGGGGCTTTGTTTATTGACTTAGCCTAGGGTTGCTTGTGGACTTAGCCCATGTTTTATTGTTGGCCTCCCTCACCTTAGTCCATATAAAAAGAGGAGAGTGCCTTTGTTAACAACAACTACTTTTTATCTTAGAGATCGATAGTCGATGTGAAGCTAGTTATTTGGGGAATCTTGGAAGGTCATGTATTACTCTTGTAACAAGGATTAGAGCTTGTGGGATGCTATATAAAAAGAGGAGAGTGCCTTTGTTAACAACAACTACTTTTTATCTTAGAGATCGATAGTCGATGTGAAGCTAGTTATTTGGGGAATCTTGGAAGGTCATGTATTACTCTTGTAACAAGGATTAGAGCTTGTGGGATGCTAGCACTAGGTTTCCTTGGCTTGTGAGATGCAAGTGTTGAGAGTGTACTCTAGCTTGTGGGATGCAAGTGTGTGAAACTCTTTCATAGCTTGTGTGATTCAAGTGAAAGATCTTAGGGTTTAACAGAGGGTGTGATGTTGACCTCTTTGGAATCTCCAAGGATTGGCTTGTAGAGATTGGTGGAATGCCTTGTTTGACCATTGTATTGCTAGTTAGGGTTTGAAGTGATTGCGAATGCCCTGGCTAGGGTTTGGGATGCATTGAAGAGTCATTGTTGGGGATGAGCTGAAAGGACTTGTTGTACCAACTTGGGATGAGCTGAAAGGACTTGTCGTATGTTATCTTCATTACGTTGATAATATGATGTGTGCCATTGTTCTCCTAAATTTGTGATTGCAGATCTGATTTTTCTCATGTATTGTGCAAGTTTTGTGGCTGTTTTAATAGAATGATTTATTAGGACAGTAGGGCTGAATACTATGTTTTAAGCATGTTTAATGAAACTTTCAGATCAGATTTGTTGCTGTTAAATTTCCACTGTAATAGAAGTAAGTTTCATATCTGTGTTTGGAGATGGATCTTCCCCCAAGGGCTGCTGAAATGATCTATGCTTGAAGTCTTTACGGTGTCTACATTCTTGAGATAGCCTAGAAGTAATGTTGAGCAGATTTGAAGTTTCTTGCAGGGCTGTTGACGAAATCAGTTTCAGCACTAAAGCTTAAAACGCTTTGAAGTAGATCCGTGGCCTCAAAGAAGTGAGGTGAAAATTTCAGGTTGGGCAGATTTTTGAAATTTCTACACCTTTATCATCTCTTTGTAATGACAACTTTCAAATTGAAGAGTTGTGTCTGTTGCTATCACCGTTGCTGTTTTCTTATTATTTTTGTTATTGTCAGTGTTTATATTACTTCCACCCTCTTACAAAAGTAACTTTCTTATCCCCTTTGTTTCCGAGATTATCTTTACAATTGGAACTATGATAATCATATACTGCACATATATGACAAAACGACTCTTAGATGCATTCAAATTCTGTGAGCCATTCTCTTCTACATATTGTGCACCACATGTCTCCTCTGTCATTTTTAAGTCGAAATATTTCTTTCATTGTTTTCAGCAATCCATCCTTCCACACACCAATTGCCCCAGGCAAAATTGTTGATTCTTCGTCATGCTCGATTAGTGATCCTACCTACTCCTCTCTTTCCAAAGAAAATGCTACCCACAACCTTTGTTTTCCAGATTTAATGCTCTTGCCAAGGCTTCGTCGTATGTAGTAGGGGGTATGACTTCCACTCTATTCTTGTACTTTGTCAACAACCCTTCTTCCATAAACCATCTCTTCAATAATCCATGACTTATGTTTCCATCTTTTTAACCACTACCTTTAATTTCATATTATAGAGACGTATGCTTTGCACCTTATCTTGTTCCCAATTGAATATTTCATCTGAGATTTCACTAATGTCTCCTAACAATATGCATGCTTGTGTAAATGCAATTTTCAATTCTAGCCATGCTTTGAAATGGCAAGGTCTATAATATGTGTACCAATCATGTGCAATATCATGTGATGTATCGGAGAAGGCTTTCAACTAATACGACTAATCATCCTACCAATTTCCTATCCATATCATCTCACAAATGTTACAGAGCTTGATGGGACAATTTCTATATCTCCAAAGCTGAAGTCATTAGGAATATTGGTTGTGACATAGTGAGGCCTCTGCTCGGGTTTGTCTAAGCATTGGGCGTGTCTACCCCTTTAGCTTTGTCAATGTTAGTATTCTTAGTAGTATCTCTTATTTTTCTACAATGCATATAAGTAAGTTCCATCACTTGTCCATCACCCTTTATATCCTCTTCCGAACATTCCTCAATGATATTCAATAATTGCTCCAACAATCTCCTTAGTCTCAGTCGCTTCCTTGTGTCATGGTCATAATCCTCTCCCTGCAAGACATGGAGAACATCTAAAATCTCCTTGTTCTTTCCCATTTAGTTGGCACTTTGTTCTCTGCATGACTTGTGCTCCTGTATCCAGGATAGCAAACTCTCACTTATAAAAAGACAATAATCAAATCAAAGCTTACTATGAGGATGTCATCTTTGTAGAAAAAGATAATTCCTACTCTCTATAATCTTCTCTAATGTGCTATGATAACCTCCCCAATCATGTGCAATGAGCCTTGGTGGACTTGGACTTCATGCCCAAGTGACACTCTTACCTCCTTTTGTCCCAAGCAATGCTACCAAAACAAGTTGATTCAAAACATAGTAACAAGATTTGGTTATATTGGCCTTTATTGTATTAAAATTTGACAATAGTACAAAATTCAACAAATTTTCCATACAATTTGGATACGGTAAGTCAACCTATTGTCTTTGATAATACACATCAAGTCTTTGATACCAAAGAAAAACAACCCAAAATCTGAAAATATTATTAAAAACCAGTAGAAGATCCTATAAATATAAACTAAATTGTTAAACTTTCAAGGAATGAATTATTTTTCTTGACTTATTTGGCTTTCCTCTAGCTGAAATTCTCTTAAAATTTGAAGCAAAATGCATATTTTCATATCTATAAGATGTATAGATCCAAATTGGAGTTGTACTGGATTTTTAGTTACGTATCTTTTTTGTACTGAATCATATTCATATTCACCGAATCCTGCTACTATGGTTCAAATCGGTGTTTTAAAACTTGGTCCGTACTAACACGACCTCAACCGAGCTAATCAAATTGACCCCCTAACACGACCTCAACCGAGCTAATCAAATTGACCCCTAGCCGAGTCAAATCAGCCCTATGCTCGGTTTAGGCGACCGATTTTGTGCAGAAACGACCAAGTCATGGCATGACTCGATCGATTCAGTACCAAACCGAGTCCAACTCAATTGAGTTTCTCTGAGACCCCACCGCAATGCATTGTTCATGAAAGTCAATCATTTTTTTAAATATGTAAAACCCAATTCCTAGCAACCTAAACCCTACAAAAAAACTTTAAAGAGATCCCCTCCCCCCACCCCCTATTTTCCTCACACCTCTTTCATTGAACATTTGTGAGCATTTGGAGTTTTGGAGCAGCGCTAAAAAGCAATGATTTAGAGTGAGCTTGGAGCTTGTTTGGCAATTCTCTTGCGTTGTTTGTGATGGATTTGGCATCTAAGTGAAGAGACTACAACTCATCTTCAAGCTTGGAGGAGTTGTGGACCAAACTTTTGTGCCCACTACCCATTCTTCTCATTCACACGTATGTTAATAGTTAAATTTGCCACTATTTTTTTCTCTCATTAAATTGCAGATCTAAAATCTGTCTTTAAAGTTTTGTGTTTTCAGCCTTCTACTAGTTTGAACTTTGAACTTTGAACTTTGCATATTAAGATAGGGTTTGCACTGTTGCAAATTTCTTTCCATTTAAAGACCATCGCCCCAAGAGTCAAAGAGCCTCCATGGATCCATATGCTAATCTTGTTGATGACAAGATGTATTGCAAATATTGCAATAAACACATAAAGGGTTGGGAGGCCAAGTTGTCCCATGCCAAGCACCATTAGAGGAGATTGGACATATTAAAGTGGAATTGCAAAATCAGATTGAAATTTTTTAAGAAGGCAAGGCAAGGCAAAAGGAGATAAATACTGAAATAGGGAGGAAGAGGCAACTTGCCACAATGAGAGCAAATCCTAGTGTTGAATTTAAAGGTTTTTCCTCTATCCCTTTTACCAATGTTAGGGACCCCTTTCGTTATGTTCCTCCCCCTCCTAAAATCTAGCCTAGAAAGAAGAATAACATTCAAACTTATTTTACACCTTCCCTCACCACTGATAGTGCCCCTCAACCAAGTCAAACTCAGTGCACCTTAGATGACCATTGGAAGAAGCAATACAAAGATGTTGCTTTTGAATACATAGCTAGATGGTGGTATGATGTAGATATCCTCTTCAATGTTGTCTGCTTACCCTATTACCAACCTATGTGGGATTTCGTTATTGCTACCGGAAAGAGCTTCAAAGGCCCTAGTATGCATGACTTGAGGGGATCTCTTTTGCAAAAAGCGGTTTTATCCATAGATGAATACTTAAAGGATTTTAAAGATTCATTAGCCAAAACAAGTTGTACCATCATGTGAGATGGATGGACTGATGGAAAGAATTGTACAATCATAAATTTCCTTGTCTCTTTCCCTCAAGGAACCATGTTTTTTGAATAGCTTGTTGAATCTGATAAGGTAAAAGATGCAAACCTGTTATTTCCGCTTTTGGAAGAGATTGTTACATGAGTGGGGGAGGCAAATGTTGTTCAGATCATCACAGATAATGCCTCTAACCACGTTCTTGTTGGTAATATGTTGGAGTCCAAATACAAGACCATATTTTGGACCACATACTTGAGGACATAGGCAAATAGGATTGGATCAAGAACACTATAGAGCATGCCAAGTGCATCATAAAATACATCTACAACCACGTATGTGTATTGAACCTAATGAGGAAAAACACCAGGCGCAAGGACCTTGTTAGGCCCTCCATCACAAGATTTGCAACTCACTTCCTCACGTTGCCATCTCTCCTTTCCCAAGCACAGAACTTGAAAAAAATGTTTTCAAGTGATGAATGGAATGGATCTCAGTGAGCTCGCAAACAAGATGGAAAAGACACCCAAAAAAAGGTTTTTGAGAACACTTTTTGGGACAAAGCAACAAAGGTTGTGAAAATTGGCGAGCACCTTGTTAAGGTGTTGCAGTTGTTGGATGGGGAAAATTTTGCCATGGGTTACATCTATGAGGCTATCGATCAGGCAAAGGACATATAAAGACAGCCTACAAGGATAGAGTAGCTAAGTATGGACCTATCTAAGAGATCATTGATAACGGATGGAACAATCAACTCCATCGCCCTATACATAGGGGTAGGTGTTTCTTGAACCCAAGGTATCATTACATAGCTCAATAAGGAAAAGATCAAACTGGGGAGGCCATAGATGAATTGTACAAGTGCTTGGAGCACATGGTCCCTGATGAGACAGAGAAACTAGAAGTACATCAACAGATCAATGCTTTCAGTAGAGCCACGAGTACCTTTGGTAAAAACCTAGCAAACATTGCAAGAGATGTGAACCAACTAGGTAAGCAATACCAAAGTTTTTTTGAGTTTGATTGTTCAAACTTCAAATAATTAATTTTTTAGCCAAAGTCACAATCTAGTTTGTTGAACTAACTTTGTCTTTACAGCACATTGGTGGGAGACATTTGGTAGCCAATGTCCTCAATTACAAAAGTTTGCAATTCAAGTCCTGAGTCAAACTTGCAACACTTCTTGGTGTGAAGGAAATTGGTTTGTCTTTGAGCGGATTCACACCAAGAAGAGAAACTGTTTGGAACAAAAACAATTAAATGATCTCGTCTTCATGCAGTAAACCTCCAGCTAAGGTGCAACCAGTTGTTGAACAGAAGACCTAATATAGATCTCATTGTGTTGAATGATACTCATCCAACCTAAGAATGGGTAGAGGAGTCTCACCCACCAGAGCTTAATCCCGATTTTGATATTGATGACTTGGGGTGGATTGGTTTGGATTTGGATCCACTAGTAGGAGACAGAGTAAGCATAGCACCATGCATGGCACAAGCAAGCACTAGCCATGTAGCTTGTGCTTCTGATAGTACTACTAATGCAGTCGGAGATGTACCTGAGGTGTCTAAAGACTCTGAGCCTGAGGATGATTTTCTAGCTCATGCTGATGATCCAATTTCTAGCAGTGGTGATGACTTTGATGATTGATCATGTTGATCAATGACTTGTACTATGTAGTGGGCCAGTAGCTTGTAACATGTTTTTTGGACTCTAGAGGCCATTTAAACCTCATGGATTATGTATTTTGTTGTTGATATGTATTGCACTCGGTGCCATTTGGATATATTCACCCTTACATGGTATATACATGGGTAGACATTGCATATTTTGTTTCTAATTGTCTGAAATCTTTAAAAAAATCATTAAATTTAAATATTTATGTATTTTTTAGTAAACTGAGTCATTAAAATCATATCACTCTAATTCATCGCAGAGTCCTAGTCTGAATCTGAGTTGACCCTCCACCTATTCTAAGGCCTAGTCAGAGTTTTAAAACGTTGGTTCAAGTAGAACCAATCAGCTCTTAGCCAATTTAGGCCTAACACAGCCCAAAGTAGTGGTATGAACTAGTTTGACCGAACTTTGAACTAGTTAGTTTTGGGACAAAAAAGTAACCCATCTCCTCGAGCTAAAACACTTTCTACCTTCCAAAGCCCTAAGCTCTAGTTTATAAACACAACCACTCTCTTTTTGCCTCACAAAAATGGAATGATTTGTTCTTTCTGTAGTTCAACGTTCAATGGAGCCGCAACCAATTGAGCAACGCATCTATTGCACATTCCATAATCTACAACGAGATTGAACTATCCTCAAATTGGATCGTTGGTCATCAAGAGCATTAAGTCCAGAGGAGTGTAACCATGCAACAAACCATGAGGATGATCTAGAGGATTCAAATCTTATTGCCAACGATCTTGATCTAGATTTTGCATAATTTTGATGAGTCGTGACTCATGATTCATGAATTTTTGGACTCTAGAGACCATTTAGAGCATCAATGTTTGTGAATTTTCTCTCATAATTTTAATTTTATGTATATCGAAACTTATATCTTGATGCAATTTTGTTATTTGCATCCTTGCATTCAAAATAAATCAACAAACTTTGCATATTTGGTGTCTAATGGATTTAGATTTAGATTGATGTATCACCTTCTATCATTGTTTAGCAATCCAATTATACATTTACGAGACAAGAATGGTTCCCATTTCCAATTATTCTGCTAGTTGCTAAGAATGACAATCATTGCTCATTAATGGGAATCAAGGTGTAAGCCAGTAATGGGGGTCGCACTGCCCTTTCTCCATTTCTCTGACTTACTTACAGTGGATTTCTAATTAGTCAAACGAATCTGAACTAAGTCTTTACAGAGCACCTCAAAAGATATTAGTTGAACATCATAATGCTTTACGTGGTACTAGATGAAGTTCAGTAGCAGGCCAAGAAATTGAGGGAATGTATGAGTGATGATCAGCGAGACAAAGGATCCCACAGTCTCAAACAACAAAAGCACAAGATGGAGGTCTCTGATATAGGACATGAACCAGTAGGGAGGCGCTAGTTCAGAAAGGCAAGAAAAGGGACCAAAAAGATGGAAGAACTTGCGGCTAGAGTATATTAAAATATGTGAAAATTTGATTGGCACCAATTATAAGTGAAAAAATAGCAAATATCAAAATCCCATAGTGTGCAATCCCACAGAGAACAGGCAAGCTCTAGAGTTGGCCTAGATGTACCAATGCATTTCTATGCAAGTTTGCGGGTTCCACAAAGAGCTGGCAGGTTGTGTTGTAGGCATGCAATCCTCAAACAAGATCAGTAGGATCTATAATAGGCATGAAGGTAAAGTTGCGGGATTGCTTCTCCACTCTATACACATAGACTCGGCATGAATAAGGGGACCTCAAAGAGAATTTGCAAACTCTGCAACTATAACCAGTGGGCCTCATACAAGGTCAGTGGAGTCCATCGCGTTGATATTTAACTTATGCAGCTAGCAATTACAATTCTTCTTTATTATTACAAGCATTTAGCACATTAAGTGCATATATAAGATCATTGAAAGAGAGGCAATCACAGAAACAAGATAAACACTAAGATTATCCTCGGAAACCCTCCAAGAGAAGAAAACCCAGCAAACTTCCTCAATATAGATTAGCCAACCAAGAACAA
>CBVK0100915846.1:0-12731 GCA_900067695.1 Picea abies | reverse complement strand
ATATATATATATCTTAGTCTAACCTTGTAAATATGACCCATTTTATAAACAATATATTATTTTTTTTAATTAATCATAGTTTATATTCCCCATTAAAAAAATGAATGAGTGATTCATAACATTAATATTTTATAAACAATGTATTCATTTTTTTTAATTAATCATAGTTTATATTCCCCATAAAAAAAATGAATGAGTGATTCATAACATTAATATTGGTTATATTAAAAAAAAATACTATATTATTATTTTTTTATAAGTACTATATTTTTTATTAAAAATAATTCATATATCAAAAAATAAATTTATTTTTAATCACATAATTAAAAAATGTTTTTATTAATTTTATTTATAGATATTTTTTCATTTAATTTAATCACAATTACATAAATTGTAGTATAAAAAAAATTATAAATATATATTCCTACAAAATTACTAACTTGTAATTTTATATAAACTAATATATGAATATGTGGTTTCAACATATATAGTTCCCATGTATCCATATATCAATATATTGATAAAACACACGGAATGAATACATGGTTCCCATGTATCCATATATTAGTTTAACTTTCAAAACATATCCATCTTATAAACCATGTCATATTATATTAGTTTGAAAACATACATATGTAATGAATTACACATTTTTTTATTTAATTTGAAATTATAAAATGTGAATAATATAATTTTGAATTAGTATTTCACTTTTCGTATATTCAAAAGTACTTTATTTTAAAAATATTTCATTATACAAGTATATTTATAATATATTTAAAAATAATTTATAAGTATTTTTTTTATTATATATTTTACTTACAACACTAACATGATTAATTATGTGTCAGTATTCACCATTTAAAATGTGACAGATAAACATATTTAGTTTAAACAACACTAGCTCAACCATAAAAAAATGATATCATCATTTAAAATGTGATTATTTATTATAAATTTGATTTTGAATCATATATTAATGACATTCAAACCATATCCATGTTATGAACCATCACATGACTTTATCCATATATTAGTTTGACTTTTAAAACTAATAAACCTATCCATATATTAGTTTGACTTTCAAAACATATACATGTTATGAACCATGCTATATTACATTAGTTTGAATATGTATCTATGAATTATGAATGTATTTATTTAATTTGGAATATAAAGTGTGAATAATATAAGAAAACCTATGTATTTTGTTTTTTGAATTTTGAATTAATATTTTATTTTTAATATATTTAAAAATATTTTACTTTAAAAGTATTTTAATTTTTTCCCCAAAACAGTTAAAGCCCATTGCTTTGCAATGTTATATACAAGATCATCACAAAGGTAATGACTCTTAGACTCAAGCCCCTTCTCCATTTTATTATCTCTAATGAGCAATTTGGATATGTAGAGGGGAGACATAAATTAGATAGTGTAATCCTCACTCATGAGGTAATACACTCTTTGAAATATTATCGAACCCAGGGAATGATAATCAAATTCGATATATCAAAAGACTTTGACATGTTTAGTTGGAAATATATGAAAAACATTCTTTTTGCTTTTGGTTTCAATAGTGATTAGGTCAATTGGGCGCTCAACCTCACCTCTTCAGCCTTATATTCCATCTGTGTTAATATAAATTCCTCCAAAACCTTTACCCCTTCTAGAGGCATTCGACAAGGGGACCCCCTCTCTCCCTTCCTTTTTTTCATCATAGTGGAAGGTCTAAGCCAATATATCAAAGCCTCTATTGCAGAAAGTACTCTTCAAGGTCTCCCCTTGTCTGGCATTCAACCTTTTGTATCTCATAGTCAATTTGTGGATGATACCATAATGATGGGGTCTCTTGTTGCTATGGAAGCCAATAAAATTCGCAGTATCATAGATGATTTTAGTGTTGCCCNTGNAAATGGAAGCCAATAAAATTCGCAGTATCATAGATGATTTTAGTGTTGCCTTAAGAACCTCCATCAACTCAGGAAAATCATAAAAAAAAAAAATCAATACCCCTGAAGCTATCCAAATCCATATGACTCACATCCTTGTCTTCACTCAGAGCTCCCTTCCTTCCAAATATTTTTGCATACCCCTCATTGGCAATTCCTTGCGCAATAGTTCCTAGAAGCCCCTCATCGACTTCCGAAAACATAGCCTTAGCTTCTAGACATTTTGATCTCTAAACCTTGCAGGTCATCTTATCCTACTAAAATTTGTCCTTCAAGCCATCCATGTCTACCTTTTCTCTACCTTAGTTGCGCTGAAATCCATTCTCAAAACCATTCGCAATATTTAGAGAAATTATTTGTGGCAGGGTACCAAAGAAGGGAGGAATTGGGCCCTTGTAAAGTGGGATGACCTCTACAAACCAAAGATCTTAGGAGGACTCAAGTTAAGATACATTTTAATTTTATGATGTAATGGGCGCCAAGATCTGGTGGAGATGGCTGACACGCCCAACTAACCTTTGGGCTCACCTTTGGAGGCAAAAATATGCTATAGGCATCAAGGAAGCAAGGTTGATAAGATTCAATGATTATCACACTGGCTCTCTAATATGGAATGTGGCTTGGAATAACAGACCCCTTGTATAGGAACATGCCTTCTAGGAATTTAGAGATGGTCAAAGTGTGCTCTTTTGGATAGATTCTTGGCAACAACTATAGCCACTTAAACTTAAAGACATCATGTAGGGGATTTAGATTCTCCTACAAAAAAAAGAAGGATCAAGGATCAAGGATTTATGGAAGGAGTCCTCTCATCAACCATGGAGAGAGTGGAAAACATGTCATCAAGACCTTGAAATTCCCTTAGAATGTGATCTAGGCTCATGGTAGGAGGAAGCAGCTCTCGGAAGAGTATGTATTCGACATGGACCGAACATTTTTTGTTATGGTCACTCCACTCAGGGGGTTTTCTCCATAAAAGAAGCTTATGCAATCAAAGCCTAGTTTCACCTTTTGTCAAAGGATGATATATGAAGTAAAATTTGGAAATCCAACTTATGGCCCAAGGTGAGTTTGTTTTTATGGTTGTTGGTTCACAACCGTATTCTCACCTATGACAATCTTTTAAAAAGGGGATTCACAGGTCCATCCATTTTCCCTCCATGTATCAATCAAGAGGAAACAATGAATCATCTCCTCAATCAATGTCCTTTCAATTCACTCACATGGGACCAAGTGGCACAATCAATGCATGCCTCTGATCACCATCAAAATAATATTAGAATTACCATAGAAAGATGGTGACTCCAAGCATTCAAAAATCCAATCCTAATTCGTATATGGAAACTTATTCCTGGGCTTGTTGTATCAAAGCTATGAAAATAAAGGAACCAACATATTTTTAGGGCTCAACTCTCTTTTGAAGCTGAAATATAGCTTAAAATTTGAGAAAATATTAAAGAAACAGTCTGGATCCAACCCTGGACTTTGGAGGACCTAGATTGTGAATCTCATGAAAACACCATCCTCCAAAGATGGGACATTAATCCTAACTCCACTTATCTCTCTGATCATAATCTTCCTCCTTCATTGACTAGTCCTTCCTCATGGGGTCATCCCCTAGAAGGTTTTATGAACCTCAACTTTGATGGCACCTCGAGAGGTAACCCAGGACCAACAGGATTTGGGGGTTTTTTCAGAGATGAAAATGGTCTTATCTTTAATATCATGGCTAGAAGTTTGGGATATGACACAAACAAATCAGTGGAGCTATGGGATTCAATCAAAGGTCTTCAAGCATATTCCCAATTTGGCTATCAAAATCTCATATTAGAAGGGGATTCTCAAGTCATTCTTTCTCTGTTTATCAAACTTTTGAATGGCTCCGAACCTGCTATAATCTCCCCTAGCTAGAGACTTTTAAGTAACCTTGAATATCTCAAATCTCTGCTCCTTCCCAACTTTGACATCATCCCAACCCATGTTCATCGAGAGGCAAACAAAGTGGCAGACAAGCTAGCTAATGTTGGGATCGATTGTCAAGATCAAGATTTGATATGGGATGCATCCCAAACTCTTTCTCATTAATTATTTTTGGAATTATTAGAAATGACGCAGTTGGATGAATCTTCCCCATATGGGGTGTCACTTTGAACATTAACTGCATGCCTAGACCCCATATACACGTCAAACCTTGGCACTCTTTATCCCTCCATAGGTTGATGTTTTTCACGGCAAATTTAAAATCGTTTGGGTTGTCCTTAGAGACCCTATCCCTACAGGATTCGATAATGGTTGTCTCTCATTGGAGTGATGTGGGTTTTTCTACGGTTAGGTACAAAACATTGAAGGTTATATTTAAAGTGTTGGATGGTCCCATGGGGATTCGTATCATTGAAGGAATTTTTTTCTTGCAAGTCATTTTTTCTCCAAGCATTTCTCTCCCATCTCCTGTCAGGGTTTTGGTCTCTTCCCTGCAGTTTATTTTTCTTTTATCCTAGTTTATTCTTCGTATAATTTGGTCTGGATTCATGTCTTGTGAATGAGGAAAATCAGGACATGTCGGTGGGCTATTCTATGGTATCAAAAGTCATCGTCGTAGTGCTTCACGACTACCCAATGACAATAACAATGGTTCCCAGCACCAAAATTTCTATGTTATGGAACTTGGTCCTTTTGTTCTTAGTGTAGTTGTTGAGGTGGGGGTGTCGATCATTAATCCACCTCTACCCTCTACTCTAGTCCCTCACAATATCGAGGAAGAGGATTTTTCAAACTCGCAGGAGAATTTGTGTCCACTGGCTAGGTTCTCGGACGACCAACGTGAGCTTATCATTGAACTTAGGAGAGACAACAATGAACAAAAATTTAGGAAGGATTTGATGGATAAAATTATTGAATGTTTGTTGGACTCATGCTCAGACGTTCCACACCAGAGGAGGGACCAGGAAATTATTCTCCAATCAGTTATGATCCCTGAATGGCCTGACTCTTCTGAGCAAGCTTCTCCAAGCGGAACCGCTAGCAAATAAGTCCCAAACCCTGTCTAGTTGTGATTTATTTGCTTATGCTTGGTTAGCTATATATCACGTTTCACTAGTTTTGGATGTCTATAGTCTTAGTTCTATCAAACATGGTCCAAGTTCTATAAACTATTGATTTTATTTTCCCTTTTGGAAAATTTTCTCAAAAACTCAAGACCTGGTGGAGGGGTTGGTTTCCTATGTTGGCAACCTATGCATCAATATCTCTAATCTATGTTGTAATTCTTGATTATGGAAGGTAATATAAAGTTCTATCTTACAAACAAACAAAAAAGTACTTCACTTTAGGAGTACAATTATATTATAATCAAAAGTAATTTATGAGTATTTTTCTCATTATGAATACTTTACTTACAAAACTAACACCGTTAATTATGGGTTGTCATTCACCATTTAAAATGTGACAAATAAGTCTCTTTAACTCAAGAAATACTAGTTCAAACATAAGGGATGATGTCATCCTCTAAAATGTGATTGGTTCTTATAAAATTGATTTTGACAGTATATTTTATGTTTTGAAGCCCATTTTTTTACCTCAAAATTTCCCTAATTAGTAAAGAGCCTAGTTACATCAACTTCTCGGAACTATAACCTTTGCATGCAATCTTTATTTATGTTTTTTCCTAGAGTATGACAAAGATTATTTTAAGCTATATGTGTTTGACAATCCTCGCAATCAAAGATTTTAAGGCTATGTCAACTACCAAAAACACATGGGAAGTTCCCAAAAATGCGTCGAATGTTCAAGACCTACAAGATTGTTGTAGAACTACCAAGGTGTAGGACCATTTCCAAGGTAGGTGGCCATATGTATCAACCTATATTATTATCCTGTAGAGAATAGTTAATTCCATTATATAAGAAGTTGAGTTGATGTTGAAGCTAAAAGGGAGGAACCTCCTTATCTTGGAAAAAAACAATGTTCCTTGCAATCTGAATATCCCTGGAAACAACCAAAGGAAAAAAACATAGTTATCGACTTGATAAGAATTGTGACCTCAAAACAAGAACCATAACTCTAAAATCCCATATTTTTTTGTTGAAAACACCAAAATCAACTTCCGAATCAAAATTTGGTGCTACTAATAACTTTCAATTTTTGAAGGGGGGTTAAAATTACACCATTTTGAAACCATGGCCTTAAAACCTCATAATGTTGCTAACAAAAGCTTAAAATCAACCCTTGAATCGAAAAGTGATGCTACCAATAGCACCCTTTTTTTTAGGTTATCTTCCACAACCATGAGAAAATATATGCATTTAACACACACAAACATATACATTTAAAATCTAAAAACAAAACATGATTTAAAAAAGAAAAAGAAGAAGAAGCACATCCACACTCTTCTTTTATTTCTTCTTTTTAAAACACTTTTTAATTAAAATAAATAAATTTTAATTTTAAAAAAATCACATTAAAGAAAACAAATAGAAAAAACTAGAAAAAATAAATATTAAACAATAAAATAAAATAAAAATAAAAATGAAAATGTTTAAAAGCAATTGGTTGGATTGGGAGATTTTGGGGGCCAAGAACAATTTTTGTAATTGTCCCCTAACCCTCCTTATCCCCATTACCTTAGGAGCTTCCTTCCACCTGCCACCCCTAACTTGCTACTTAAAGGAGTGGCCCAGAATTGCCTCCCACTACCATTTTTTTAAACAATTTTTTAAATAATTTTTTAATTTGATTTTTATTTGTTTCTGCTATTTATATTTACATATTTATTTATTTTCAATTTTTAAAATGGTTTTGTTAGCAATAGTAATACACTTTTAGGTTAGTGATTCCAAATCTATTATAATTTTAATCTAAAAAAAAAAGGGTTCCAATGGGAGCATCAATTTTTTATTCAAAGGTTGATATTAAAATTTTTATTGCAATGGTTCTAGTTGTTAAGGCCACGGTCTCAAATAAGTTGTAATTTTAAATTCCATGGCCCCTCCTTCCTTACCCCCTAAACAAATGTCGTTATTAATACCACTTTTTGATTTGAGGGTTTATTTTAAGGTTTTTGTTGGCAACATTACAAGGTTGTTAAGGCCATGGTTGCAAAAGGTGGTAATTTTAACCATGAAAAATAGAAAATTGGTATTGGTAGCACCACTTTTCAAAATAGGGGTAAAAACAAGGACTAGATGCGACCTCTGAAAAAATAAGAACTTTGTAAGGTTATTGTCAAGCTGATAATTTTGTTAAAACTCTAAACTTAAAAGGGGACTTGTTATTGAACCACTTAAGCATGCATTCAAGTAAATAAAACTCCTACAAAGAACCCTACCCACTAGAAAGGGAAGAAATGAATGCCAAGCCTCCTTATTTTAGGCACAATCAACCAATAGGTGAAATAGTCTCCCCTTTGTTGAGGAAAATATATGAAATAATCTTACTCAAGGATTTTCAGATCTTGCTTGGCTAAGGCAAGATACACGGGAATATCACCCTATGTTTATAGCCTCAAAATTTGTTTCCTAATCCACAAGTATTAGTTACAAGGGCTTAGGCTGATTTTTTATAAATAAAATAATGATGTAAAATTCAACATTTTTATATAATTTTTTGAATATAACAGATGAAAAAGAAAATGTGGAGACAAAAGAAAAAACACGAAGTCACAAATTAACATAGATGAGACAGAATAGCTATCGATTATTTCATTCCAAAAAAATCAAAAGAATCATTCTCTTTACAAAAATCCTTGAGGGATTTTGGACCAAAGTCAAACTTAGATGTCCCCAATGAAAACCATACAAAAGGAATTCTGACAAAAAGTAAAACACTGAACTTTAAAAGCTGGATCAGCTTGCCACAAATTGTTGCCCACTCAACTTTGCACAATATCCTTTATCAGTCATGAAATTTAATTCATAAACATACAAGTCTACACAAACTATCAAAGATAGATCAACACCTCTGAAAAACAAGTGTCTGAATGATGTAATTCAACCTTGAATCCTGTTGTCTACAATAGGACTCTTCTACCATAAGAGAGAGTTAGGCTTTCAATGAATTAAATAATGAATGAAAACTGCACTATCTCAATAAAAATCAAGAGTATACCTTAGTATGCTTTCTCCTTCTATTCTCCTCTTGTTCCTCCTTCTCTTTTTTCCGTTAAGAAATCAAAATAAATTTAAGTAGTTAAAATACCTCTTTTATTTAAGTTAACTAAAACTCAACTAACTTTTAGTTTAGGGAAAGAATTAATATAAAAATAATAAGGGTCTTTAATAAATAATAATTGGTAGGTGGGACCCCTTGTGACTCCCTTTAGTTTCTTAACAAAAATAAACACAACAAGTCAATCAATCAAACACATCCCTCCTTGTGGCTCCCATCATCATTCTAATAATTTGAAAATCAATATTAATGATATTTTAAACCATATCCAAAAATATAATATCCAAAATAGTATTTTATACAAAAACTTTCAATAGTCAACTTTTCTCAACAATCAATAAATAAATATACTCAAAAACCATATTTGCCACTTTGGGAGGAAATTTTCCCTTTGTTGCTAGTGTCTCCCTTTGATTTCTCTAAATTAGACTTAGGCTGTGTGGAGCCTTTAGACCTGATCTCACTGATAACATGAGATAAATCATCTCTCAAGTGCATGCGGGATGAAACAGATTTGGCAGAATCACTTGAGGGAGAGGAGGGGGCAGCAACAACTTTTACTTTATTATGTGCATGGTGATCTTCGGTTTTGAGCCTCTTGCTTGCGTGGGATGATTTTACAGGTGAGTGTGTAGGGGAAAATTGGACAATTGGGTTAACTGATGGAGGGGGAGTAGATAGAGACAAATTGGGGAAGCCACGATGTTGGGAGATTGTTGGATGAACAATCTTTTTCCATTCACCATTTTCAGGGACTTCATGTTGTAATGAGACATGAGGGGGAACTGGGATACCGGGGACATGATGGGGTTGGAAGGGAGGCCTTTCTGGCCTAATTTGGACTACCCCTTGTCCAATCCAGTTGAAAAATACAACTTAGAAGAGTTGGTTCAAATCTTGTGGATCTACATCAAAATGTATCGAAAACCTTGGCCTTTAGGGGCCCCTATTCCAATATTCTCTTCCCTTGTTATTCTGGCCATGGCTTCCTCTGCTGAAGAAGATCACTCCTGTATGAAGATTTTATTAGAAATTAGCTTCTTAAACAAACCATACATGACATCTCTTTAAATATTAAACAAAGTTTGGCTCAACAACACATCAGACTCATGCAATCCAATCCATAAAAATCATTTAATACTCTTCAATGAGAAAGGGGTGAATAAGGGTTATGAGATATATGATGGGGTTGTATTGAGAGAAAAGTGATGAAATGGAAGGGAGTAGATCATGATTTCTTCTCAACAAATCATCAAACAATCAATTGTATTGTAATGAAAAAACAAATCAATTGTAACGCATTTCTGTGTCATCCTTCAATTGTTATAATGCAAAGTTTCCATTTAATTTTAATTTGATTTTAAGAACAAGGCGTGCAAAGTGAATCTGGGAATGTGAGGGGATTCATAGCGTGAGAAAAAGTGAGAGAATGGCAGGGAAGTTAATGGATATTGTTCATAAAAAAAAATAAGTAATTAATAATAATAACTTTGTACTGGAATCAATCCAAAAAACACCAACACCACATGAACATTACTGTGTATCAAAATGTTTGTCATAATATTTAAATTTCCCAAAATTTCTCAATTCATAACATTATGTGCAACCAAAATCATAATCGAAACAAACTTTCTATTCAACAGACCTGTTTAAGAAAATGTTGGTCTTTAATTTATTTTCTTTCCTTTTAAGAATTTAAAGAAAACACACAAAAATATTGCTCGACCTCTATCCCATAATGCATCACTATAAAAATAAAATCCACTATTTATGAATTCACAATCGGGCCAAATTAAAATATACACAGTTCCCTTTTCAAATACGAATAGACTTTCAAAACATGCCCAATTACACACAGTCTTCATCATATCAACCAATAAGATTTTGCAACGAAACCAAAATCAACATAAAACCCTAGCTTCATCATTGTCAATGTAACCATTTATAATATGCACAATGATTCAATAACATATGCAAGGCAAAGATAACCAATTACACATAATCACCATTTCCATAATTAGCTATAACCTTGATCGGGCCTAGAAAAACCACAGGTGTTTCCAATTTGGAATTAAGACCACATTGTAAGAACATAGTGAGTGGAATCATAACGAAAATAAGACAACCCTCGACTGTATATAATTGCTCATTCCCAATTGTAACTATTCAACCAATTTAAACATAGAAATACAAGATAGGAACTCAACAAAAAACTCCATAACCATTCCACTGATAAACCAATATTTGACAACCAAGAAGATTCCCGAAGGGAGCCAAGATAGTTGGAGATTAAAATCGATCTCTTTAGAAAACAAATGTAGGGAGACGATCAAGAACGCGCTCAGTTTTTAACAACAACACAAAGAAAATACATTTCGATACAGACACAGTAGTAAGCCACAGGATCTTCTTATTACTCCCAGTATGGCAGTGGAACCAATATTTAGCCACCGAGGAAAGCAAATATGGGTAGGGTAAAAAACCAATGCACATAGTGCGGTTATCACTTGTAGAGGAGAGGCAAAGTTAACTGAACAATGATAATTAATCAAAGAACACACAAAGATATAACCTCTCTTTCCATTTCCTTAAGAGATGAACCATTTGACAACCATACCAGTGAGCAATACCAATGAGGATGCATAACTCCGAGGTATAACCTATATCACCCCACAACCATACAATATATATTGACGTTATGGCCACCCTAAGACTGGATCTTGGGATACTTTAGTGAAAGAACAATGAGAATGAGCCCACGACCATGAATCTTGATTGAATAAATTATACAGCAACCGAATGGAAATATGAATGCAACTGGATAGGGTTACACTCATGACTGTGAGGGAACAACCGACAATAATACATAGAACGAAACCCTCCATTATTAATACAGAGTGATATATACCACATTTACTTATTATCCAAGAAGACCCATCACAAATTGAACCAACTGAGCAACCAGTCAATGCACAACTTAAACAAAACCCAATTCTTTTGCTTGCAATCCAAACAATTTTACAGTCATCGCAGAGAGAAAAATCACATATTTGCATAGTTGAAATTCTCAGGAACACACAAATCCAAGTGTTATTGATCCATTATTTGTCCATACATAGATCATAATTCATGGATGGAGTGAAAAATAACCATACATGTAACAAAGATCTTAAAATGGCGAGTTGGCCAAGGCTTCTTCTTCCCAAGAGCCTGAAATGCGGAGCTTAACCACCAACAGACCGAAAATGCAACAAGGAACAATGCTAGGGTGACGGTCGATAGGGGGAGTATGGAGTGATGTGCATTTACTACATGCCACTTTGATCTCCTATCCTATTCAATTCGAAGTACACGAAAACCAAACATTCACCAATCCATTAAACCATGTATTCAATGCCCAAACAATTGAAATCTACGACGATATACCTGACCCAATGCGCCATCCAAACATTTACATGTTAACCTTTGCCAAGTTCTATGCCATATCATATATTGCAATGCTATATGCACCCAAATCAAATCGTTCTATGCCATATCATATATTGCAATGCTATATGCACCCAAATCAAATCTAATGAAATCGCATAGCCACTAACCAACCATATAATAGTTAGGACTAACATTAACATTTCTTTACTTTTCCATTTGCATATAACCCTTAACATATCTCAAACATAACTTCTTTTCTTTTAATAATCTTTTCATAGTTTTTCTTTCTTTTTTTCCAGTTATGTTATCACTAACATATCTCTTGTATACATGTGGCTAGGTAGTCAATCACGATGATTAGTGATATGATTGAATCATAGCAACTGTAAATACATGCCCTTCAAAAACAATGCTTGAATCGTAGAAGCATTCCATGAAATGCATCATCCACCTATTACTATGTCAAAACTAAAACCAAGACTGCATTGTCAACCATGAAGGACTATGTAAGCAACATCAAAATAGCGGTTGAATAATGTGTGATATGTATATCTTTGAGTCTCTAGTCTACAAGGTGGTCCCACCTACTAGTATTATATTATTAGCATAGTTTAAATAATAGGGCTTTAGCAATACTTTGCGGGCAAAATTCCTTGTTGCAATTTTAATCGTCAACAAACTGGTGACTCCACAGGAAAATCAGTTTCCAAAATATTAAGAACTCAGAATGTATGGTTTTGCAAACCAAATAACATCATATCAAGAAGACATACATCATAATGATTATGCAACAGTGGGAAGTTAACATATTTAATGGAAAAATGATCGGGAATTTGGGAAGAACTCATGGAAAGTGTTAAGTATGAAGGGGTTTACCCCTATATGCATAATCATTCAACCAAAATTTGCTCTTGACTTCAAGGAGAAAAGTTTTATGGACTTTCTCTTTTGAATTTCAAAATGGATGAAGAAATGGAAAGAAAAAGTGGGAAGTAACCAATTATCCCATAAGGAAACAATGAAATAAGATAACAAATTCAATGATGAATTCAAGGGGAATATCATAACAGTTGTCTAATCTTGATTGTTATTGACTAACAATACCTTGTAGGAGTGTCGATGTGGTAGAATTGATCCAACATTTTATTCTTGACTGAAAATTGAAATAAAAAAGAACAAAAGCAAGAAATG
>CBVK0100915840.1:0-11928 GCA_900067695.1 Picea abies | reverse complement strand
CGGTCTGCTGAGGAGCAAAGGGACTAGTCCTCTTGGGATGTGATTTCTAGGTAGCTGGATGATCCGATGGTTAGCAATTTTATTTAAAAACATATCAGGGTGAGGGTCACCTTCTAGATCGGGATCCTGATCAATGTGCACCGCAGAAAATTCATCAACAGATTGAAGGAACCTTTCAATTTCTAGATCATCCTCGAATACCCCCCAACGCTTGACATTGTCGGGTACGGAGGGCCTATATCTTATTTCAACATCATTTTTCACCATAGGCGGCAGAGGAACCTTGAGTATACTAGTTGAGACAACTAAAGAATCGGCCAAAGTATTTTCTCCCCTCGAAATGAAAGAAATGTTAAAAGCCAAGAAGAAATTATCAATCAGGTCCCATACTTCATTCCTATAATTTCTGAGCCAGGGATTATTAGCACGATAAGCATTTCTGACTTGCTGAATAATCAACTTAGCATCTCCAAATATTGCCATCTCTTTAATTCCCATTTCCTTCACGGCTCTCATACCCAGAACAAGAGCTTCATACGCTGCCACATTGTTGGTGATTTCAAATTCCAGCTTGTATGACAGGGATACGGTCTCTTGACAAGGTGATATAAAAATCACTCCAGCGCCAGCGCCTTCGCTAGAAGAAGCTCCGTCAAAATACATTTCCACATAGAGGGGCTTTGAGGGGAAATTAGATGACCAAGGCTGGGTTGTTTTCTGACTTGTAAAGATCTTTCAGGGGCATCAGTAAGCTACAATAAACTAGCCCCTAAGTCAGTGTCAAGTGCAAAGATGGGGTGATTGGTGGGGTTCGCTTCATCACTAACAATGTAGGCCAACTGAGATTCTCTGTATAACCTCCTTTGTTCCCCTCCGAAGACTGGAATGGTGGCATATGTGAGATCTATCTATAGTTTCCCTCCAAGATTTTTAATCCAAAATCTGGACAACAACATACCAAATTTGGGGGGAACGTCGGCTACCACAATATCCATGACCACACTTTTCATGGGCAGCTGAAACAGGGAAACCACCAGGTCTTTGATGACTCCTAGACACTGCACTCTCCTTGAATTGAAAGAGTACAAATCATGATACGCTTTTGTCACCTCCAGTCCCAATTCTTCCATTACTATTTTGGGCATAAGGTTATGGGAAGCCCATGAATCCATGAGATAGTTATGCAGTACTTTATCATGTATGTTCAGGGATGTGTAGAAGGGAGGGGATGAATCATCTCTATCTTCTACCATGGGCCCTAGGACAACTGCTGGCTTTTCATCTTGGAGATTTACTGAGTCGGAGGGAGGCTGGGGGGACTCAGATTGTAGCATCTTGGAGAGGGATCTTTTGAAGTATTCATTTTTAACTGGTTCAGAAAGGGGTACAGGGATTCTAATCTTTTGAATTTCATGCTCAAAATTAAAGGAGGGAATAGGTTTAGGAGCTTCCCTTACCTCAGTGACAGGTTCTTTGGCTGCTGGTGAAACACTCTGGGCTCTCTTTTCTTTGGTAATGGTCACTGTAACTTTAGTAGGCCTTTCTGCTATGAGGGGCTAGTCTCGGCTGTCAAAGTCCCCTTCTTTCTTTCTTGACCTAAGGTTGTATTTGTTAGAGGTGTGACCGGCCTTTTCTCCTTTACCCAACTCATGGATTTGAATGTTCATCAGGGATTCTTCATATGCAGACTATGTCAAATGGGGAAAAGGAGGAGCTCCTTCAATATAGTGGATTTCGGGGCCAAACTCGTCTATCTCCTCTCTTTCATCATGATCAACTAGGTTGTTCTGGAGGGGGGTTTGAATCCTCTGATCATCCCTGTCCCTGCTCCTTTGTTCCCTAGGAAAAACTTGTGGCACATTGTTATTAGGCTTCCTGAAACCCCTACTATCTGCATTTTGGGGATTTCTGTAGATGGGTTTCCCTTCTACTTCCCACCTCTCCATTCTGGTAGAAAGTGATTTTAGTTCTCTAGCTGTCTCATCGGCATGATGGGGCAGGGGAGAGGAACTGGATGAGGAAGCTTTAGGCCTGTTCTTGGACATATTTCTATCACCGACATTCCTGAGTTGATTCACAACCAATACGTTAGATTCTACCTCCACGGCTGCATCCTGCATGTGGGCCAGCATTGTAGCTCTTCTCTCCCTTAGCAATAGGCAGAAATCAGGATCGAAAGTGCTGGAGTAAGTGATCTTAGACAAGGCTTCAGAGGGTTTGATCTCAGCAGGGATTCTGTGGTACATTTTATTGAATCTCTTGGAGAATTCGAAGACAGACTCCCCTTCTTTTCTCTTCAAAGACCCAAATTTTGTCATGTAATACATGAAGTCTTTTTTATCTCCCCACTGTCTCAAAAAGGCATTATCCAAAGCTTCGATCCCATCAATAGATCCAGGAGGCATGGCCTTAAACCATTTCCTATCCTCTCCTTGAAGACTATGGACAAAAATCCTCATCCATACGTCTGCGTGCATGATAACATTATCATCTGTGAAAGTGTAAAAGGCTTCTAGGTGCTCTTCTGCAGTTATGTCCCCCTCGCTTGTAAACTTGGGTAGCTGCTTAAGGCATCCGTCTGCTGGGAGGTCATTGAGAGGCTGTGGTAAGACAAGAGGAGCATACCTAATAGCTATTATAACCTCAATTATGGTCATGGGGGGATTTTCTCCTGCCATAGGGATATTATGTAAAGAGGAACTCAGAGGATAAGGAGTTAGAAAAGGGGATACTAGGGGCGAGCTGCTAAGGAGAGTGGGAAATAATAGGGGGTTTAGGGAGAAAGCTAGTGAGCTTAAATCGACAGATGCTTCTCGTTGTGCAGAAGCAGCAATAGTGACAAGAGCAGGAGCGGAAAAGCTAGGAGTGGGGAAATATTCAGTGGTCCTAGGTCTACGCCAAGGTACAGCTTCAGGGGAGATGGGAGTGGCAAGGATTTGTTCCTCTAATCCCAGACTAGGGGAGGAAACCTCAATAGGAACACTCTCAAAATTCAGGAAATGAGAAACCTCAGAGAGCGATCTACTAGGAAACTGAGGCTGAGAAAACGGAGTTTCTACAAAAGGGGACGGCAGATTACCTGGTTCGGCGGTGGTAGCTTCTCCTTGAGAGGCCTTTCCTTTCCTTCAAACTTCCTCTTGTTCAGTTTCAGGTGTAGCTAGAGGCAGCTAAGGATGGGACCGCGTGTGTCTGCCTCTGAAAGCCACAATGGACGTGGCAAGTTCACCACAGTGGATTCGTCACAATGGAGTCGCCAGGTGCACAGTAGAAATATTCAAAAAGGTTCTGATGTTTGATGCACCTTCATAAACAGAGGCTCAATGCCGTTCAAACTCGGGGAAAATTTTCAACTTTGTCCTCGGCAACGGTGCCAGAAATGTTGGCGATGGAAGTCACTCCTGGATTGCTTGCAGGAGTAGAGCCCGACGCCCATCATTTTTATGTCACGATAATTTGTAATGGGTATAAAAACGAGTGATTGAATGGAAGTAAACTCAGACAATATCGTTTGAACTCTGAAACTAGGCCAAAAATGCATGGGCAGGTGAGGTCTTGCATGAACTTTAGACAGTGAGGTGTAGTAAGGGTGAGTAGGGGGAAGACTTATATCAGAGAGATGCGAAGGTTTGTAGTAAACATCAGGTTTCTAACAGACTGTAGAAGAAGGCATCCAAACACAAGATCTTCTTGCGCTCAAATATAGAAAACCAGAGAATACAATAATGCATAAATAAATCCTTTATCATGACATAATTGCAATGATCCACACGAATCATTCGTTCATGAACTCTCGTAACATGAGACGAAAATTAGACGAAGTAAGAAAGACTGTTTGTCATAAAGCAAGAAATCTCATATATAGATGCATAACCAGAGAAATAGAGTCTGTGCTAAAACTTTACAATCGGGAGCTCTGCTCTACCATCGATACCTACAAAAAATGGCAAAAATGCCTACATATACTTTTCCCCCATTTCTCCCAGCAGAGGCATCCTAGGACCTTGAATGTATGGCGTCTCCTCAATCAAATCTGGCCTGCATTCTCCTGTCACACGCCACCTTAATTATGCATGGCTCGTGCCAGGGGGTAGGTGAGCCCTTAAATACTGAATTAGCGCGTGCAGGCTCCCCTGGCGAGTTGAAGAACCGATGTGGCTTTCATGAAAAGAACCGGTACAGAGGACCATCTTGGGTAGAATTTTAGCTGGGACATCCATACTCTGCAATAAATGAGTGAGCCGAGGTTTCACCCACCCTCCTCTCTTCTTCATTCAATTCCAACGGGTACCGGGCTCTCGATTACGTCAAACCAGCTTCTGAAAAACACAGTGTCCACCTTCTGAGACTCGACTCAGCACTTTTGGCCCCCCTTTTGTATAGCCCTTTCTACTTTCTCGAATGACCATGGGCCGTGACCCTACGCCTATTTTCCAGAGTGCTGTCGGCGCTTCAGGGTTCGCATGGCCAAATGATGAACATTAGTGCCCCTTCTCCAGGCTTGTTCCTTTATGACTAGGCGCCAAAACCACAGGCCCGATTTTGGGCACTATCAGCATTTGGGGGTTCGGGGTTTTGAAATAAGGAAAGGCATGGAGCGCTTACCACTCAAACTCCTGAATGCCGACATGGCACAGATGCGTGCCGCGTGTCCTTGAGATGAACAGCTGGGGTAGCTTCTCTATTACAAAAGGGGCTGTCTCCCCTTCATATGTTTGCTTGATTTGACCTAGGGCTAAGACCGTAGGCTCGGCACCAAAGGCGCTTTCGACGTTTCGCCGATCGACGATTTCAACTGTAATGAACGGATGGCTCCTTGACTTCCGAGACGTCGATCCCCGATACGTCGACTGGCTGCCACCTGTCCCAATTTGATCGGACTACCCAAGTCTGATTTGAACTATTGGTGCTTCCTCTAGTGCTAAACCTTGGGCAACTCGGTATCTCTGAAAAATCGATGACCATCGATTTTTTTTGTAAATAGATCTTGGATGTTGCCAACGATATTTTGCCCACTCGCTTGACTTGCTACCAGTAAAAGGGGTTTCTCCCGCGCTGCGCTTGGGCGCTTCCTATGCAACCTGCAAACCTGGGTACTTTTGTGCCTAAGACAAAAATAATCACGAACAACATCCATCTGTTCCACTTCAATATCAAAATAAGAAGAAATAGATAAAATATATCTAATAGATTTTGACTTGGCAATAGGAGAAAAAATCTCACCAAAGTTAATTCCCTCTACTTGGGAATAACCTTTTGCTACTAACCGAGCTTTGTATTTCTCCACTTTACCTTCTACATTAAACTTCTTCTTAAACAACCATTTGCTACCAACATATTTTCTTCCAGCGGGCAACTCAACTATATCCCATGCATATTTCTTATCTAAGGCATCCATTTCTTCAAACATGGTCTTCTTCCATAGTTTACTATCCTATGAATCCACTACTTCCCTGACATTTCTGGGATGATCATCAGTAATAAATAAGGAAAAACTGGAATGGAAATCAGGTGGACTATACCTTTCTGGTTGCCTTCTTTCTCTCATTGATCTCCTCAATACTAGGGTATAGGGTTCTTCTTCTTCTTCGACTTCATCTTATTCAGATGATTCAGATTTTGTATCATCCAACTCAAGCTCTATTTTCTCAGGTTCTTCTTCTTTCCTTGGTAGGAATTCCTGTTTGGAAACATATTTTACCTATCTAAAAACAACATCTCGACTGTAAACAATCTTTTTAGTTTCTAGGTTCCAAAGCTTATAAAATTTCACACCATCTTTATAACCAATAAAGATACACTTTTCAACTTTATTATCCATCTTACTCTTATTTTCCTTTGGAACATGTACATAAGAATCACAACCAAACACTCTAAGATGTTCAAGAGAGGGTTCATTTCCATTCCATACCTCGTGTGGAGTTCTATCATCCCATGTTGATGAGGGTGATCGATTGACCAGGTAACATGTTGTACCTACTACCTCTGCACAAAATTCCTATCCTAACTCGGCACCGCTGAGCATGCTCCTTTCTTTTTCCATCAATGTCCTATTCATCCTTTCTATAACTCCATTCTGTTGAGGAGTGTATGGACTAGTATTCTGCCTTGCTATACCACACTTCTTACATAATTCTTCGAATTCATTTCTGCAAAATTCTCCACCATTATTTGTTCTCAATACCTTTATTTTCTTCTCTGTCTGATTTTCTACCAGAGCTTTAAACTCTTTAAATTTATCAAATACCTCAGATTTCTTTCTAAGAAAATAAATCCATGTGTTCCCTGAGAAATCATTTATGAATGAAACATAATACACAGACTTACCTAGTGATGGAACGGGCACAGGTCCAAACACATCATTGTGTATCAACTCTAAGATCCCCTTTTCTCTTCTCCCACCAGATGGGAATCTTACTTGATTTTGTTTATCATATATGCAATGTTCACATAAATCAAAATCTAGAGTGCAATTAGAAATACCTTCAACCATACCTTTACAATGTAGTTTTTGAAGGCCCTTTTCTCCAATATGCCCTAGTCTTTGATGCCACAACATGGTCTTCTTTCCAGGGACAATATTGGTCTTCTCTTCTTTATTTTTCTTCTCATGGACAACAGAACTATTACACCCATTAGTATAAGTGATTCCCAACAACTTGTACATAGTTCCACACCAAACTCCCCTCATCAACACCATTGCTCCTCATACCATCTTGCAAGTGCTCTTTCCAAATACAATATCTACTCCTGCATCATCTAACTTGCTTATAGATATTAGGCTCCTGGATAGTTTTGGAATGTGCAGAACCCCAAGGAGAGTTCTAATCCTTCCATCTTTTAGCAGCAACTTAACCTTTCCATGTCCCATGACTTTGGATGTTGAGTCATCTCCTAGGAATACATCACCACCATTGTATTTTTCATATTTAGAGAACCACTCCCTGTGAGGATTCATATGGTATGAAGCACCTGATTTGATCAACCATACATCATGGTTTGCATGTGTACCTGTAGATGCCAGGTAAACATCACCTCCTTCTTCAGTGGAGGTTTTCGCCTCTGTGGAAGAGGTACTATAAGATCCCTTTGGCTTATCAACCTTCTTAGACTTGCAATATTTCTTATAATGCCATGTTTTACCACACTTCCAACATATCCTCAAAGATTTTCCTAGAGACTTAGATCTACCTGTAGATTTAGGTCTCCCCTTGAAGACTTACCAAGATTCATGTCTTCTATATGACCTCTTACAAATAAAGCATATGTGTTATGACCATCCATGTGTTTCCGCCTCATCTCTTCAGATAACAAGGATGCAAGTACATCCTCATACTTCAATGTTGATTGAGTGGTACTACCAATTGCTACAACTAGATTATCCCAAGAGTCTGGAAAAGAACATAACAAAGTAATACACTTATCTTCTTATGCAATCATAATATTAACAAAGACAAGTTGAATTACCAGAGTATTAAAGGCATTTACATGTTCTGTCACAGAATCTCCATCTTCCATCCTAATATGATACAACTTCTTTTGAATAAACAACGTGTTTAATAGGGACTTTGATTGATACAAATTCCCCAACTCATCCCATAGTTCCTTGGCTGTAGATTCTCCTGAGACATTCAACAACACCGAATCTTCCACGCAGAGTCGAATAGTACTCCTTGCTCTTTTGTCCAACTTTTCCCAATCTTCCTTCGACATACCAGTAGGTGGTGTATTAGTAGTTTGTATACTAGTAGGTTGTGTACCAGTCGACTGTGTGCTAGTAGGCTGCGTACTAGTAGGCTGTGTACCAGGATCCACAATGATCCATTGTTCTTTTTCTACAAGAAGGTCCTCCATCTTGATCTTCCATAGCTCAAAGTTGTTACCGTTGAACTTCTCTATCTCGATTCTATAAGAGCTCGCCATTCCTCTTTCTACACTCGAATCACCACTGCAAAGCTCCCAATAAACCCAGGTTTATCACAGATCCAAGATAAACTTGATCTATCAAGACCGAGCCAAACCCTCAACAATAAAGGCATCCTTCTGAAGCAAAAAACAAGCTCTGATACCACATGTAAGTTTTAACCTATGAATTAAAACAATGCATATAGATTCTTAAGCAAAACAAAAATTAATCAATGGCTCATACACATAATACACAAAGATTTATACCGGAAGCCCTTAAACGAGAGAAAACATTTCAACTCTTCATTGTATTAATTTCACCATTCACCATACAATATATATACATGTTTTTAGGTATTCCGTAGATACCAAAACCCTAATCCCTTAATCCGGGATTAGTTTAGAAAACCGATAAAAATAGCAAAATATGCTAAAAATAGCAAATACCGCCCAAAAAAAAAAAATCGAGGCACTGCGCATAACCAGGGGGGGCATACCTGGCCCCCCCAAGGAAGCGCCCAATGCACATGACACAAAGAGCACTACTAGAGGGATCGCCAGATGTAGTTGTCGAATCTGACGCGCCCACACACACACACATGCAAAGAATATAACACATACCCAACACATACCATCTTCTATTAGAATTGTTGTAAAGAAAGAGACAATATTAAGTCTCATAGCCATCCCTTGTTCCCCCATATACCTTCCTTTAATTTTCTCAACAAAGAAAAAAGACTCTTTATGTAAGAGTCGATGTTACCCAACAAAGATTTTAATTTTTTGGCTAAAAAAATTGTGAGCTTGTAAGTTAGCGAGCCAATGGTGTCACCAATAGTCCTTAGAGGAGTGCCTTCTTTGTATATTTTTGGAAGACCATATATTTGCAGAACCATATGATTAGAGGTTATCAATTTCCTTTTAACCTCTTCATCTAACAATGATTCTTTGATGGCCTTTGAGACATCCTTCACAATTTGGTTTATAGGATTCTTTCTAAGTTTCTTGTAGCATCTGTTGTTATCCAAATGATCATTCATCTTCTAAATATAATCAATTTTTTTTGGGATCATTGTTGCCCCTCCCTTGTTGGATTTTAGAATGACAATCTACTCATTGTCATTTAGTTTCTTGAGTATAAACCCTCTTCATTGTTAGTATTGTTCCTTGTAGGTTTTACTCTTGTTAATGTTCTTGAGCAGTCTTCATGGATCTCTTCGACCTCTATTTTAGGTAGGTGGTCTAATTGAATGCTCAATTCCACAAATTATGTCTTCTACTAGAATCCTTTTAGGAGCCACAAAAAAATTTAGACCTTTGTCCTAAAAATTTATAGAACACAAGTCAATTCGCAAACTAGAGTGGCTGACAACCAAACAATTTGTATCTCTTACTAAGGGTGTTCCTCCTTCATTGTTTGTATTGTTAATTTATAGAATGGATTGTTCATTTGTAATTTTGTCAAACTTAACAAAGTTACCGACTTAACGAGAACTCTAGCCCTTAAAACCCATATTTTTGTATAAAAAACATGAAAATCAATCCCCAAATCAAAAAGTGGTGCTACTGGTAGAACCATTTTTTCTAGCCTAGGTTAAAATTACAACATTTTTCAAGCATGGCCTTAAAAACTCATATAGATGCTCAGAAAAACCTTAAAAAATCAACACAAATAAAAAAGTGATGCTACCTAAAGAAAAATGTTTTTCTAAATGTTAAAATTATTGCTCTTTACGACCTAATTGAAATTGCGGTCTTGACAATAGATCCCTACGCAAATAAACAACCCAAAATTGGACCCAAAGTGATTACTTGAAAATCTATTTACTAGTAATTTTTTTTTTAATTTACATTAAAAAATAAATAAATAGAAAAGAGAAAATATTCGCAAATATTTATTTTTAAATGAAGAAAAAACACATTTAAAAAAAATATCTACCCCAAAAAAAAAAGATGAAAAAGAAAAAAATTAAAATTTCCTCCAAAAACAATATTATAAAAAAAAAATTATTTAAAAAAAAATCATAAAAAAAGCATTAAAAACTTAAAAAGAGAAAAAAAAAAAAAGGTTCAAAAGGCTTAAAAAAATTTAAAATTCAATTAAAAAAATATCTAAAATAAAAAATATTAAACTAAAACTTTAAAAATTAAAATTATATATAGAGAGAGAGATTAAAAATAATATTTAAATAATAACAAAAAAATTTAATTTTTTAATTAAATTGATTTTTAATAAGTGTTTAAATTTTTATTTTTTATTTCAAAGTTTTATTTAAAATTTATTTTTAAAATACAATTTTTATTTAAGTTTTTTAAAATTATTTTATTTTAATGCTTTTAAATTATGTAAGAGGTGTTTTTTTTTTAAGTTTTTTTTTTAAATATAATTTTTAGATTTTTTGGGTATTTTTTTAATGTATGTTTTTTCAATTTTTTTAATTTTGTATTTCAATTTTTTTTAGTTTTTTTTTAATTTTTTTTTTTTTAAATAAATTTGGTTTTTTTTTCTCGCATTTTTTCAAATATTTAAATATATAATTTTTGCGGTTTCATTTTCCTTTTTAGTTTTTTTCTTTTTTAAGTTTTCTTCTATTTTTTCTTTTTTATTTTTTTTAACTTAAAAAATATAAATCTCTAATTGTTTTAGTTTTTTAAGGTTTTTTCTAAGTTTTTAATTGTTCTTTAAAAAAATTAAATTCTCGTTACAGTTTTTCTTAAAAAAAAAAGGGTTGATTTTTGTTTTATTTTTTAAAAAACGAATTTTAGGATTTTTTTTTAATTAATTTATTTTTTAATGTAAATTTTAAAAAATTACAAAAATGTTTTTTAAGCAATGATTTAGGAGTCGATTTTGGGTTGTTTATCGTTGATGGTAGTTGTTGTCGAGGAAACAATTTCAATTAAGTTATAATCTTAACTATAAAAAAAACTTGGTGCTACTAGCAACATCACTTTTCGATTCAATGGTCAATTTTAAAGTCTTTGTCTACAATGGCATCAATTATCAATGCAACAGGTCTGAATGGGTCTGAATTTTAACCACTGCAAAAAAAAGGGTGCTACCGGTAGTGCCATTTTTTTTTATTTAAGGGTAAAAATAGCCACTCTAAAAAAATGAAAACTCTAGAGATTTCTCATTAAGTTGGTAACTTTGTTAATTTAGATTATGCTTTTGAACAACCACTTTATAAACCCAATCGACCCTCCTTGTCGAACTACCATCCCAATGTTCCCATGTGCCTCTATCTACAGAGTTGGCCATCTTTGTATGTAATTTTATTAAGTCACCATCCATCCTTGCCAGACACACACATAGAATTCTCAATTTGTCCCATATTAGAATCAAGCTCATTTATCTAAATATGTGGTTATTATGGTTTCTCCTTAGTACATGAAAAATCCTAACAAACCCAAGAATTATGTTGTCATTTATGCATCTTTTAAGGAATCAAAGATGAGCAATCTTCTTTCTCTTAGAAATTCGAAGATTCTCAAATTACCTAATATTTCTCAAAGTAATTATTCCCTCCTAGGATAATATTCTATCAACTCAGAATTTCGAGTGAAGAATGTTGGCATCAAGAATCAATGATGTTGCGGTTTGTTCCATTGTTAGCAATGAAAGTCAACGTTTTGAGCCTTCTCTCAGGCGCATCCTTAGAAAAACAAGGAAGTTGATCAGTATCATCTCCCACTTCAGTAATAAATACAAATGTATAATGAAATTTATTGATTAGAGCCAACCAAACAAAAAAAATGTGAACTTATGTACAAGAGGCTGATGACCATGATGATGATGATGATGATTAACGTCCACCAAGACCTAATTGGTCTATTGGACCTTAAGAGGGTAAGTGATTACTTGTGATTCTTTAGAATTTTGTTTCTGTGCTCGAAAAGCATTAAGAGAAGCTTTCCAAGATCACCATACTTTTGTTGAGTTAAGAGGTTAGGAAGGTTGGTAGTGTGATCAATATTTTGAAAATGAGATCTAATATGGGTATAGGCTAGACAATCTAAGAGAAA
>CBVK0100915839.1:0-20369 GCA_900067695.1 Picea abies | reverse complement strand
GCTAGACAATCTAAGAGAAAGTGTTTTTCATCTTCAACCTTCTTAGTGTGACAAAGGTGACACACTCTTTCATCCCATAGCATTTTAGGAATTGACCAATGCCCAGTTTCACTATGGAGCTCATGAGAATTTGTTCTTATCTTAGCAATGCTTATTTTTTTATTTACACTTGGCAAAATAGATAGATAATTTTGATCTTCTAGATAAGGGTTGATTACATCTTTATGATACCTTAATTTTCTTTTTTCCTCTATCTCTTTATCACACCACATTTTTTCCTTAAATTTTGATTTGACGTTTTTTTTAATAGTATCTTTATTTTGCAAAATGGTTTCTTCCATGATTCCCCAATAGCTTAGCCAAGACCAGGCATCTTTATGCCATCCTCGCTTGAGTCGATGGTGGTTATGACTTGATTTTGAAGTAATTTTAGGTAGCCTCTTGTCTTCCATGTTGTTTAACTTGTTCTTATACATTAGGTATCTAGTCATAGTCATGCTCTCAATGGGGTAGAGGCTTGTTTCTATGAGGAGGATGGGATAGGGCGTATTTCCTTTAATTTTGAGATTATAGGTTATAAAATTCTTTTGTATTTTCTCTATCTTTCTCCAGGATTCACGAGAGATACTACAACCCCAGACTTCACATACATAAAGAATAATAGGTGTAACAAGAGTCTCAAAGAGGATTTTCTTCTTATCCCAACTCCAAAGATCAGCTAATTTACAATTGTTTTCAAGCCCATAATAAGCTTTCCATCCCCCAATAATCCTTTCTCAATGCTATAATTCCAATTGAGCTTGTGATGAATATTAATTCCAAGATATTTGTATGAAGTCACTTCCTCCAAGTTGTTGTTGTCATATACAAAGGTATCATAAGGGATCTTATTGGATTTAATAATCATGACCTTGGTCTTGTTAGTATTAACAGTCATACCCATATTGGAGCAAAAATCCTTGATGATTCTTAGTTGGTTTTCAAGATCATGGGGAATCCTCCCCATAAGAATGATATCATCGACATAAAGAAGAAGATTGATGACTATACTAGTGAGAGTAGGGACGACACAACCTGCTTTTTTCAAGCCTTCTTCTAACTTATCAATGTATATGCCAAAAAGGGTAGCGAACAAGGGGCAACCTTGTTTGACTCCAATATTTCAGTTAATCTCTTTTGACCAGCCCTCAGTGTTTTTAAACTTAGCAATTACGTTCTCATACATCCTTATTGCAACAACCCTCAACTCGAGAGGCACTTTTATCTCTTCCAACCTATTCCAAAGGTTTATCCTAGGAACCATGTCAAAAGCTTTTCTAAAGTCAACAAAACAACAAAAAAGATTGGTTTTAGAATTGCAGAACTCCTCTACAATGATCCTAAAGGTAACAAGATGGTCCACAGTTGAATGATATCTCCTAAACCCGGCCTGGACTTTAGCTCTTTTACCGTGACTTTCTGGCCAAATGCTAATCTTCTTTTGCAAAATAATTCCATAAAGCTTGGCTAAAATCCGGCTAATCATAATGGTCCTATAATTAGAGGGAATGTTTTTATCCCCATTTTTAAAAATAGGAACAATGAGGCTTTGCGTCCAGGGTTTAGGGAAGCCCTGCTTGACTGCTAAATTGAAGAGCTTGTGTATGTGAGGGATAAGGATTGGCCCTCCAATTTTAAAAATTTCAGCTTGGTAGCCTTCAATGTCCTTAGCTTTCCCATTTGCGAGTCGCTTAACCCCAAACTCTATGTCATCTAAAGAAAAAACATCTTCCTTTTTAGGGACAATAGGAATGGTGTCCATGGCATCATGGAACTCGTAAAGACTTTCAAGGTAGGAATTCCAGTCTGTTAAGGGAATCTTATTATTTTCTTTAGTATTGCGTTTTAGAATTTGGCTCCAGAACTTCTTAAGATCCAACTTGTATAGTTGTGAAAGTTGCTCTTGCCTTTTATTGATATAGTATATTTTTTTCCTTTTAATTAGGGCTTTGTACGTATTGATCTTATCGAGTTTTAAGGGCTCATTAGAAGCATCCCTAATGTCTTTCCTAGAAATTTTACATTCTTTATCATACCAAGGGTTGGTTGTTCTATTATTCTTTTTATTGGACACCTTGAAAGAGAACTTGTTAATAGAAGTGGAAAAGGGTAGTTGTAAAATTATGATAGAGTTCTTCAATGTTGTCCTTATAAGTTAGGAGGTTTAATTTACTATTTAAATCCTTTAATAAAATGTCAACTTTACTTTTGTCAAAGCGCAAATTCCTTTGATTATAAGAATTCTCTTCAATGGTGCTCCTATGCATGGAAAATTTTACAGTTAGGGTTAAAGGTTTATGATCAAAGTCAGGTTCATGGTCATTTAAAAGGTCAAAAGTTGTTATTTGGTTGGAAACGAGGATATTAGATATCACATAATCTACAACACTACTACCTAGCCCATGAATACAGGTCATTTGGTTGGATTTTGGCTACTTCATTAATCCATTGCAAATTATTAGGTCTTGAGAGCTGCAAAGCTTGACCAACTCAGTACCAAAAAAATTCTCAATTAGGTCTTCGGAGCTTATTTTGTAGCTATTAGATAAAACAAGGTCCTCATCTAGCCATAAATGATTATGGTTGGAGTCATGGTGCAACCCTCCCCGCTCCTCAGAGAAATGGTCGCTCTCACCAGGACCTTCACTAAACACGGCCCGAAGAGTCAACAGCTCTTCCAACTCCTCTCGAGAGTTCCTTATCCACAGGTATCTCTATCTGTGATTCCCCCTTCACAAAATCGGGAAACCGAAACTCGCATGTTCGCGAGTTCGACACTCATGATACCGGCCCTTCAATTCCTGAGCCCCGATGGTCAACAGTCAACGACTCAGTCCCATTGGGGATTTCCCTATCAGGGAATCAGTGTGTGAAAAGTAATGAGTCACTCACCTTTCAATCCCCAAACGCCGATGTGCGATACCACGTGTTGTAATCCACGTCGTCTCCATGGGACCTAAGCACTCTGGTGCTTCGCTATTCCTCCGGGTTTCTTTCGACTTTGAAAATGCCAAAGTGCCGAGTCCCGACTCCACGGGATCTTGTGCCACCTGTTCGCATCACAATTGACGGCTCCGATTAAATCGGGAAATCGTGACTCGCTATTTCGACGTGCATGCAACTCTTGCACTCACCAACCTCGATATGTCGATATGCGATGGCGATTTTGGTTCTGCCTGCACTTGAAGGTTAAATCTCGCTCTACTTCTCCCAGATCCAAGGGTCTACGGGACTTCGTGATTCTTCCCAGAAATTTCAAGTCGTTGGTTCTCTTCCTCTTTGAAGAGTCCTTCCCTTCGAAGCTTTTCCTGCTCAAACTTCTCCTGGTCCTTTTTTTCCCGGAAATCACAAGGGACTATTCCTCCTGAGCTTTTCCAACTCTGATTCCTTCAAAGACCTCTGCATAAGCTGCTTACGCTCGACCTTCAACCACTCTCCAAGGTTGAACTTAGCCAGACTCTATGTCCCCCCTGACAATATCAGTCCTGTCTTCTTTTTCTCAGGCTCACCTCTGAGACTTCAATCCAACCTGCACTTCACCTGCACGGTTTGAATAACCCAACACAATTCTGGTAGAGGAGAATAAGGGTTTAACTGTAGAGCCCCCTCAATGCACTCTATGTGGAGGAATTCAACTGCACTCTATGCAGGAATCTCCTAGCTCGAACAGAGAAACAATTTGAGACTTATTCTCGCCTCTCTCCCAGATTTCTAATCTGCCACGAAATTACATATGCAGCATATACAACGAAGGCATAGCAAGAAGCAAATATGCAACAACATAATATCAACAACACACAGAGAATAATCACAGCCATGGAATTGAATCAAAGCTTTCCTATTAATTCAATATCTATACATGGGGATTCTTCACAAGCTCTCTTCTCTGCTCTTCTTGCTCTCAATGCTAATGCTGAATAATCTGAATTCTTTGAATGAATTACAATAATACAAAGGAGGGTGCCTATATTCCGTTTTCCCTCTCGAAAGTAAGACTATCAAATCTACAATTAATTCCTATCTAATAGCATTAAGAACTATTAAATTCCTTCCTATCTATAATACAATACAAGTGCGCTCTTCTATGAATGCCTTCATTCAAATGATGGCGCAACAACTCTCCACGATATTCAAAAATATATGTGCTAGCGCTGTCTAGTTGTTCTTCTTTTTTCCACGTGCTGGCTCGCTTGGTTGTGTGAGCGATGCTCCTGCATCATACTCCTTGGCTCAAAAAGATTTCATGGGCTCCTGTCCATGAGCTCCTGCACAGTATGCCCATGCTTCTGTATTGCTGACTCTGTCTCCCAGTTGGCATCCTCCACTGGGTGATTCTTCCACTTCACCAGGTATTCAAAATATTGCTTTCTCTTGGTCTTCCTGCCTAATCTCTTATCCAGTATGCACTCCATCCGAGGTTTCTGTGCAACTGGTAACTTCTTCTGCCACTGGATCGCTAGTTCCTCGGTTTCAGTGTCTGCTTGCTCAGCCCTGTTGGGGTATAAATCCAAAATGTTGAATATTGAAGATATCCCGATGCCCTCTAGCAACTCAAGCTCATATGCATTCTCGCCGAATCTTTTCAGGATCTTGCACGGCCCAATCTTCTTCATCTTGAGTTTATTATATGTTCCCCTCGGGAACCTTTCTTTCCTCAAGTGCGCCAGAACCATGTCTCCAACTTCAAACTGAAGTTGTCTCTTCCTCTGATCGGCTCTGTGCTTATACTCCTGATTCGCCTTCTGCAGTCATTGCTTCACCTCCGTGTGAAGTTCCTGCATTGCCTCAGCGAACTCTTCAGCTCTCACACTGCTAGTTTCAGCCTGTTCTGACTCCCTGAGTTCAGAAACTCCTCTTGGCTGTGTCCCATACAAAATTTGAAATGGACTCTTACCTGTACTCTGATTCACCGAATCGTTGTATGCGAATTCTTCCTGTGGTAGGATCTGATCTCAACTGCTGTGATGCTCTGTCACCAGGCTTCTCAATAAGTCTCCCAGGCTCCAATTCACCACCTCTGTTTGGCCATCCGTCTGTGGATGGTATGCTAAGCTAAAAGAAAAATTAGTCCCCAGCTTTTTCCATAGCGTCCTCCAAAAATGACCTATGAACTTTGTATCTCGATCCGAGACTATGCTTCTCGACAACCCATGCAATCTCACAATCTCTTTGAAAAACAAGTTTACGATGTGGGTAGCATCGCTAGTCTTATGACACGGGATGAAATGTGCCATTTTCGAGAACCTATCCACCACCACAAAGATGGAATCTACTCCTCTCTACGTTCTCGGCAATCCCAACACAAAGTCCATGCTGATGGCCTCCCATGGTCTCTCAGGTATGGGCAATGGATGATAGAACCCTGTGTTCTGTTTTCAGCCCTTCGCATGTTGACATATTCTGCACCTATCAACAAATTTCTTTACATCAGTGCGCATCCCGGGCCAAAAATATGATTCTTTCAACTTGGTGAATGTCTTGTCATGTCCAAAATGACCTGCTAACCCGCCACTGTGCTTTTCCTTCACCAAATTCTCCCTCATGGAGCAATTCGGTATGCACAATTGATTGCACCTGAATAGCAATCCATCCTGGATTAGGTAATCAATCCATGAAGTGCGATCCCTGAGAACTGGGTTCTTAGCTGCCTCGTATGCTTCTGCAAAATCTGCGTCCCCTACATACATGTCCTTCAGGTTTTCAAAACCCAAGGTTTTGACTCTGAATTCCTACAGCAATAAAAATTTTCTGCTCAAGGCATCTGCCACTTTGTTAGCAGTCCCCGAAATGTGCTTGATCACAAACGTGAAATTCTGCATGTACTCTACCCACTTTGCATGCTTCTGGTTCAACTTCTCCTGTTGACTTATAAACTGCAAAGCATGATTATCGCTGTACAAAATGAACTCCTTGGGTACCAAGTAATGCCTCCACTTTTTCAATGCCTGTATAATGGCATAGAATTTCTTATCGTACGTGGAGTACTTTAGTTTCGCATCATCCAGCTTTTCGCTGTAATATGCAACAGGTCTGTCATCCTGACTCAGGACCCCTCCAACAGCATACCCACTCGCATCACACTTCACTTGGAAGGTCTTCTAAAAATTGGGCAACACTAACACTGGTTGCTCTGTGATCTTCCGCTTCAGCAGATTGAAGCTCCTTTCAGCCTCGGCTGTCCAGTGAAAAACTTTATGCCATTTCTTAACAGTGTCCATCATTGCTGCACTGATTCCACTGAAATTTCTAATGAATTTTTTGTAGAAGCTAGCCAATCCATGGAAGCTCCTTACCTCAAAAACGTTCCTCGGCGATGGCCATTTCCTGATCACCTCTACCTTTTCAGGATCCATCTTCAATTCATTTGTCGAAATTACAAAACCCAAATAAATGAGTTTTGTCTGCATGAACGAGCATTTCTTCAAATTAATGACTAGCTTCTCCTGCTGTAGCCTTCTCATTACAATGGCTAAATGCCTCAAGTTTTCAGCCTTGGTCTTGCTGAAAATCAATATGTCATCCAGATACATGACAACAAATTTGCCAATGAATTCCCGCAGAACTTCATTCATCAGCCTCATGAAAGTGCTTGGCACGTTTGTCAATCCAAATGGCATGACCAGCCATTCGTATAAACCCTCGTTTGTTTTAAATGTTGTCTTCCATTCATCTCCCTCTCTCATTCGGATCTGATGATATCCGCTCTTGACATCAATCTTCAAAAAATAATTTGCCCCACTCAGGCAATCCATCAAGTCATCCATTCTCGGCAGTGGAAATCTGCACCTGATGGTGATTTTGTTTATCGCCCTGGAGTCTGTACACATCCTCCAACCTCCATCCTTCTTTGGACTCAGTACTGTCGAAACAACACATGGACTCAGACTTTCTCTTACCAGTCCTTTATCCAGCAGATCCTGTACCTGCCTTTTGACCTCCTCGTTCTCCTGAGGTGTCAACCTGTACGCTGCCTTATTTGGCAAGATTGCTCCTGGTATGAGGTCAATATGGTGACTCACACTCCTCATCAGTGGCAACGAACGAGGTAGTTTGTCCAAGATGATGTCAGCGAACTCTCCCAACAGTTCCTAAATCTCGTCTGGTAAGTCATCCACTCTTGTTCTTGTCAGGAAAATCCTCGGCTTCCTGACAACAAAGAATTGTGGATCTTCATCCTTCTCTATCTCATCGAGAAGCTCTTTCCCACTCATGAGAAGTATAGTGCTGCTCACTTCTGGCTTCAGTTCTTTATCTTTTATCGGAAGCAGCGTATGTGACCTCCCATCCTTCTCCAAGGTGTATGTGTTCATCCTCCCATCATGAACAACATTTCTATCATACTGTCATGGTCTCCCCAATAATACATGATAGACATCCATGGGAATGACATCACACATAATTTTATCTCTATATTCACCCATTTTAAATTCAACCAAGCATTGTTTCGTAACACTTACTTGGTGTCCTTTCTGCAGCCATGTCACTTTGTATGGACTCCGGTGTCTGTTCGTCTCCAGCTCTAGCTTCTCCACCATCTCGGTTGAAACGAGATTGTCAGTGCTTCCGCTGTCCACTATGACCTTGCATTTCCAGCCCTTGGTCTTGCAAGTCGTTCTGAACAGTCTGCATCTTTGCGCTGCGTCCTCCACCTCTTTCTCAGGCTTCAAGAGAACTTTGTGCACTTTCAGTGACTTCCCACTTCCAGTGTCTTCATCTTCCACGTCACGCCTCTGCGCCTCAGTGATGTGAGCTTTTCCTCTGTCCATTTTCCTGTCTGGAAATTCAACGGCTTTGTGTCCATCTTTTCCACACGTAAAACATGTGATAACTCCTCCACGACCTCTTCCTCTACCTCTGGTACGAGGGAATGCGTTCACGTCAGCATATCCTCCTTGCTGATCATCTTGCTGCCTCCTTGGCTCAGAAATTTGCTGCCTCTGCTGTGAGGTTCCTCCTCTTTCAGCTTTTCCCGGAGGCCTCTGAGTTCTCTCCTGGGTAACCGCCTTGCCTCTGAGTTGGTTTCTGCCTCGCCCTCACTGTGCCTGCTTGTGGCTCAGCTTCTCCTCAGCTTTTAGAGCCATCTGGTACGCATCTTCCACCGTCCTGATGGTCATCATGCTCAATTCATCCTGAATGTCATACCTCATACCATTCAGGTATCTTGCCACCTTTTCGTCATCACCCTCCCGATGACCTGCTCTAATGTTGAGCCTATAAAATTCCTCAGTGTACTCCTTCATCGTCATCAGTTTCTATCTCAGGTTTTGCATCCGCCTGAACAGAGTGATTTGGTAGTCCCTGGGGATGAATTTCGCTTTCATCTTAGTGATCATCCTATCCCAGCTTTTGATCTTTTGTTTTCCTTTGCAGTGCCTATTAGCCTGCAATTCATCCCACCATAAGGCTGCATGTCCTTTCAACTTCGTGACAGCATGCCTCACCTTCTTTTCCTCTTCGATATCCTTGTAATTGAAGTAGGTGTCGAGTGCTCGGATCCAATCTAGCAACTCTTCTGCGTCTAGACTTCCCTCATAGACGGGAATGTCCATTTTTGTCTTCGAGCTCATTCTCGAAATGGCCCTGATCAACCTCTCTGTTGATGCATCTTCTACTGAGACCTCCTCTACATCGTGTCCATCTTCCTCTTCCACCTCGGAATCTCTGAACTCTCCTGCGCCGACTCCGCGCCTTTGGGTGGTCTCCATCTCTTCGAGTCTCGCCCTGAGATCTCGTATTTGACGCTCCATCTATGGGTTACCTGCTAGTCTACCCCTTCTTCGCACGTCCCTGTCTTCACGATCAGGTGACTGCCTCTCTCTTCTCGGCGACATTGTGAAATCCACTTCTCCCTACTACCTGAACAAAGAGAACTTAATCTGGCTCTGATACCACTCTGGTGCAACCCTCCCCGCTCCTTGGAGAAATGGTCGCTCTCACCAGGACCTTCACTAAACACGGCCCGAAGAGTCAACAGCTCTTCCAACTCCTCTCAGGAGTTCCTTACCCATAGGTATCTCTATCTGCGATTCCCCCTTCGCAAAATCGGGAAACTGGAACTCGCGTGTTCGCAAGTTCGACACTCACGATACCGGCCCTTCAATTCCCGAGCCCCGATGGTCAATAGTCAACAACTCAGTCCCATCAGGGATTTCCCGATCGGGGAATCGGCGTGTGAAAAGTAATGAGTCACTCACCTTTCAAGCCCCGAACGCCGATGTGCAATACCACGTGTTGTAATCCACGTCGTCTCTGTGGGACCTGAGCACTCTGGTGCTTCTCTATTCCTCCGGGTTTCTTTCGACTTTGAAAACGCCGAAGTGCCGAGTCCCGACTCCACAGGATCTCGTGACACCTGTCCGCGTCACAATTGACGGCTCCGATTAAATCGGGAAATCGCGACTTGCGATTTCGACGTGCATGCAACTCTTGCACTCGCCAACCTCGATATGCCGATATGCGATGGCGATTTTGGTTTTGCCTGTGCTTGAAGGTTAAATCTCGCGCTACTTCTCCCAGATCCAAGGGTCTACGAGACTTTGTGATTCTTCCCAAAAATTTCAAGTCGTTGGTTCTCTTCCTCTTTGAAGAGTCCTTCCCTTTGAAGCTTTTCCTGCTCAAACTTCTCCTGGTCCTTTTTTTCCCAGAAATCACAAGGGACTATTCCTCCTGAGCTTTTCCAACTCTGATTCCTTCAAATACCTCTGCATAAGCTTCTTACGCTCGACCGTCAACCACTCTCGAGGGTTGAACTCAGCCAGACTCTATGTCCCCCCTGATAATAGCAGTCCTGTCTTCTTTTTTCTCAGGCTCGCCTCTGAGACTTCAATCCAACCTGCACTTCACCTGCACGGTTCAAATAACCCAACACAATTCTAGTAGAGGAGAATAAGGGTTTAACTGTAGAGCCTCCTCAACGCACTCTATGTGGAGGAATTCAACTACACTCTATGCAGGAATCTCCTGGCTCGAACAGAGAAACAATTTGAGACTTATTCTCGCCTCTCTCCCATATTTCTAATCTGCCACGAAATTACATATGCAGCATATACAACGAAGGCATAACAAGAAGCAAATATGCAACAGCATAATATCAACAACACACAGAGAATAATCACAGCCATGGAATTGAATCAAAGCTTTCCTATTAATTCAATATCTATACATGGGGATTCTTCACAAGCTCTCTGCTCTGCTCTTCTTGCTCTCAATGCTAATGCTGAATAATTTGAATTCTTCAAATGAATTACAATAATACAAAGGAGGGTGCCTATATTCCGTTTTCCCTCTCAAAAGTGAGACTATCAAATCTACAATTAATTCCTATCTAACAGCATTAAGAACTATTAAATGCCTTCCTATCTATAATACAATACAAGTGCGCTCTGCTATGAATGCCTTCATTCAAATGACGGCACAACAACTCTCCACGGTATTCAAAAATATATGTGCTAGTGCTGTCTAGCTGTTCTTCTTTTTTCCACGCACTGGCTCGCTTGGTTGTGTGAGAGATGCTCCTGCATCAAGTCATCACTTAAAAGAGTAGCTTGTTTAGTTGCAGTCCTAGCATTAAAGTCTCCTATCAGGAGGATATTACCTTCATTTTTCAAATTATAAATATCTTGTTCTAAATTATTATAGGGAATTTTTTTATCTAGATTACTTTTCTTATAAAAAGTAGAATTAATAGGTGAAAAATAACAAATTTCTATATACATCTTATTAGCATTGATGTCTGAAATTTCTATCCAAATGTATTGATTAAGAGGGTCAATCTTATGAAGTTGAATGTGAGGAGAAATTATTTTTCTAATATAACAAGCTATGCCTCCTATCCCTCTACAATGGGATTTTTTGTTCCATGCCGACCACAAGACAAATCCTTTCATGTTAGGGACCTTAGATAGTAGACTCCTCATGCTCCCAGGTTTCAGCTAGACAGATAATATCAATATCACTTGGGATCCAACTTATCATAGGACCTTTGCGCCATGGAAAGCCACGAAAATTCCAAAAAAGGATCCCAAGTGTCCCAAATTCCTATTTATTATTATCCTTCTGGTATCTATCCCTAACAATATCTTTTTGATTTCTAATTATTTCCCATTTTCCTTATTTCCTGGCTTCTTTTACCTTTTGAACTTCCTTCCTTAATTCAGCTTGGTCTTCGGGAATGAGGTCTTCATTTATAAATATTCCCGACCCTTTTAAGCTTGGAGATTTACTAAGTATGCTATATTTATGGTCATTACAACATACTTTGACGTGGATCAACCTATCTTTGTGATCAATTATTTTTCCTAGCCTCTTTGCTTCTATGAGGTAAGTTGTATCAATTTGTGATTTATTTTTTAATTCTTCTTTTACTATTGCTAGCGTATCCTCCTCTTGTTGTTCTTTTATACAAAAAATTATGAGGTTCAAGGCTCTTTTGTTACGCTCATGGTCCAATTCGATTAGCTTATTCATTTCCTCTTTGATGTGATTGATATCCAATTTGTTTTCCATATTACTGAGGGTCAAATTGTTGGTTAGTTTTTCTTCTAGCTCTTTAATCCTATCTCTCAAGTTGTGATTTTCTTCAACCCCTCCTTCTTGGGTTGATTGTTTATGTTTTTCCATTTCTTGAATTCTATCATTCATTGTCTGCAATTCACTCTTGAACCCTAAGAATCTATCCTCTATTTGAGTTTGAATGGTATCTTTACTTTTTTTATCAATCATTGCCTCTAGCTCTATTTGGAGTTTTACGTCTCTTTATTCACTCCTTTTTTCTAATGTTTCTAACTCTATTTGAATTTTGGCATCTCTCTCTTCTCTTTCTTTTTTTCTACTGATTCCATATAATTGTAAAGGATCTCTAGGGTGATTTTGTGGGGGCTCCCCTTGTTAGGATGAGTTTTTGGAATAGGTGGTGGAGTGCTCATATTGAAAAGAAGAGAAAAAAGATGTAACAATTATTATTATTGATTGACATTATCTCTCAAATCAACTTTTACTTATGAAACTTAAAATAAATAAATAAATAAAATATATTTAAATCTCTTTACTTAAAATTAAAATTGAATCAAAGTAAAAAGTGACTCGCCTCATTTCAGATGTCCAAATGCTCAACCTTTTGAAGAAGCCAAAAGTAATTTTTGAAAACGACAGAGAAGTCCAGAGAAACTACATAGATTATTCTGGGTAAAAAAGGTAAAAACTACAGAGATTATTCTTGTTAAAAACCCTAGATATATAATCTTATAAATAAAATGTCTCCTAAGAAGAAGAAGAAAAAAACCTAGATATATAATCTTAGAAATAAAATATCTCCTTCAAAAAAAAAAGAAAAAAGAGAGAGAAATATTATTCCCGTTCAAAACGACAGAGATATAATTTCAAAACTACAGAGAGAAATATTATTCCCGTTCAAAACTGTAGAGAAATATTATTTCCATTCAAAACCACGGAGAAATATTATTCCCGTTCATATTATTCTCGTTCAAAATAGCAGAGAAAAAATACAAAGAAAACCAACCAACCAAACACGTATCCACTGAATAAATACTTATTATTTTATTTTATGAGAGTTGACATCCATATTTGGATTATGGTAAACCATCATCTTGATCCAAACAATTGGAGTTCTTGAATAGTTGAATGGAATATGTTATCCTTCTTTTGGACCAATTATCAACTTTGGCTAGAATTTTCATTTCCTCGATTATTGTGGGATGCTTTGTATTGTTCAATTGTTTAACCAAAGTAGAATTACAAACTATATTTAAGACATATGTTTACACTATGCTCTTTAATATTAGTTTGGATGGATCTCCCATCTTTCCCAATGCATGCTTTCCTTCAAGCACAAGGAATTTGATAAAATCCTTTTTGCGATCTTGCGTGAATGGCATCCTATAAGCTATTAGCTCCTTAGTTTTGTGAAAGATCCCATTTTCCCAAGTTCTCAAAAATAAGTTAGCTGCTTAGGTTTGTGAAATATCCCATTGGCCTGAGGTCCTAAAAAGGAGTTTATCAAATTCCTTGTGCTTGTGGGAAAGCATACATCAGGGAAACAAGGAGATCCATCTAAACCAGGATTAAAGAAAATAATGTGGACATATGTCTTAACGGAGTTGATAAGTCTACTTTGGTTGAAAATTTGAACAATACAAAGAATCCTCCCATAAAAATTGAGGAAATTAAAATTTTGATTGGTCCAAATAATAATAAGAGAGGCCATTGAAATATTTAAGAACTCAATTGTTTGAATTGGGATGATGATGGTTTAACCATAATCCAAATGTATATGTAAACTCTTGTAAAATAAAATAATAAGTAATTATTTCTTTGTGTAGTTGGTTCTCTTTTTATTTTCAATGCTGGTGGTTGACCTCTTGTACACAAATTCACATTTTGTTTTTGGTCAAATCCAATCAATCAAATCCATTGTACATTTGTATTTATTATTAAAGTGGGAGATGATACTTCTCATCATCAATTTTTTTCTTGCGGATGATCCTGAGAGATGGCTTGAAATGTTGACATTCATCAATTTATTATTAAAGTGGGAGATGATACTTCTCATCATAAATTTTTTTCTTGCGGATGATCCTGAGAGATGGCTTGAAATGTTGACATTCAATGATGGAACATATTACAACATCTATGATTCTTGATGTCAAAACCCCCTAGTGGTTTCTAAGGGGGCATATTTTTACTCCTATCACATGCCTCTGGGTCTTAGGACATTAGCCTATTTTCTTACATTCAAGGAAGATGAGCTCTTATCCAATTAGAAGCAGTTTTAGGTCTCATTCCAAGACCAAAAAAGCAGTTTCAGCCTAGATAGTATTCGTAGGAAAGCCAATATCCCTTTTGGTCATTACTAAATCTACCTCCAATAGGATCATGTGCTTTCTAATAGCATTTAACTTTAGTCCCATACATGAAACTAGATAATACCCTGAGTATAGTTTAATCTCCTATCCAAATACAATGCAACGTTTACTGAAGAATTTAGCTATAAGAAACAACATACTTTCGAAAATAAAAAAATTACAAACTAAGAAAAGGGGCATCCCTGTTTTTGACACCCACTTATGGTGCAATTTGAATGGTCAATGAAAAAAGGCCTTGCTCATTTATTGAAAATAAAAACATTTTGTTTAAGTTTTATATTCTATATTTTTAATAAACGCCCTTTTAATAAAATTGTAGAGGGAGATTAAAATTTGTATTTAAAATCCCCCAGGTTGTAGGGTAGTCGGTGATGGAGTGTGTTGTTAAGGAACTCTGTTATGTCAAGTCACCAGTTTGAAACCTTGACTTACCTTGTGTGTCGTGTATGGGGCATCATGGGAACACCTAGAGGTTATAATAGTAGTAGTTGGATAACACGACCCAGTGGCATGCAAGTACGTGCCCGATTAGTTATTGATTCTGCTAATCACACAAAAATATATATATTTAAAAGATAAAAACGGTTATATTTTTCAAGACATTTGTACTAAGTTTTGTTCACAATTCAAAATGTCACTTGTTGTGGATGGAGTTTGTTTGTGGGTGTATTTTTTTCCTTGATTTCATACTTTTTACCACAGTTGTTTTATGTGTATGCCGACCATTTTGAAACCAAAATAGTAAATTTTTTTAAATAAATGATTTCAAAAAAATAATATGAAGGTGTTATTTGGATACTTTTCGTGTTTCCATGAAAATTCCAAAGGGGATTTAAGATATTTCTAAAATATTCTACTAGCATAATAGTATAATATATTTTTTTAACATTTTTTATTGTGTTTTTTGTTTTTCTATTTTATTGATTTTTAGCAACATAAAATTAGTGATTTAAGGATAACAACTTAGTATAATATATTTTTTAAACATTTTTTATTGCATATTTTTTTAAAATTGATTTTTTGCGACACAAAATTAGTGATTTAAGGATAACAACTTCATTTGAATTTTTTTAACATTTTTTATTCAATCTCCTAGTATCAAGTTTTCATCCCATTTTGCTTTGATCCATTTTTTTTTGTGTGTTTTGCATATTTTTGTGTCACAATTTGCCTCATTTTTGTGTTTTCATTGTGTCTTTGCATTATTACTTTTGTGTTGACTTTGTGAAGAGTATTAGACACAAATGGGATGTAAAAAAGGACATAAAAAATAATGCAAAAACAAAAAATGAACGTAAATAAGGATTAAAAAAAGACATTGAAAAAGGTCATGTACCATTTATTATTTGTGTGTCCCATTTTGTGTAGTGTATTTCCCTCAATATGGATTTAAACCTATGACATATTAATCACTAGACTAGTGACTTACGAATTACCCTATGAGTGAGTGGTACGATAGTTATGAATTTTATCGTGATGTAATTTGTAATCATTATTAACTTGTTGAGACTATAACTACTGCATACAAACTTTGTATTAGGTGTATTATACAACATTGGAAATATCTCAACAATATTTACAAGGATGATTCATAATGGACTCAGACCCCTACAACCTGACACAGAGGATGTAGAAACATAAGCACATTTTAGATTTCAACAAACATGGTAACTTTCAACATTTCACAATTTTGTGAAATAGAATGTTGTATGGGCTATTGACTTGAAATTTTGTGCAATTAACACATGTACATAAGTGGAAAACTCAAACATAAGTGTTGCAAACACACACATAATCAACACACCCATTGTCATAACTAACACACTCACGCACATAAGCATTGCACTCACACATAAATTACACTCACACACATAATCAACCCACCTAACATAAGAAATGCACCTAACTTATTTATCTACCTATACAACGAATCCACACACCCATATAAGCAACACACCCACACAAATACATGACTCACCCACAAATAAAAATCACTCTTATACACCTATCCCATACACTACATATATGGCACACTCACACCTAAGAAGCATGCTTACACACCTATCCACAGAAAAATGTATGATGTTGTCACACTTAGACACACATTCAACACACATAAGAAACACATTTAGTACACATAAGAGACACATTCACTCACATATGTTGTGTGCCACTTATTGTTGGATTACTTAGAGGGGGGGTGAATCAGTAATAGAGCAATGTAATCCTTTTTAACCATATAATCCAAGTGTTATATCAATTTAGCATTATCATCCAATAATTGCAGAGTAAATAAGCAATGAACAAATGAACAATCATACACATACAAAGTACACCAGTGTTTTACGTGGAAACCCAAAGCAGGAAAAAACCACATAATGCTTTTTCTTATATTTCTTGAAGAATTAAATTCATTGGAAGCACCAACTTCCTTTGTTTTCCAGCTGCAACTGGAAGGAGGCTCCAACCCCCTAGTTTCTTAGGCTACAACCTAAGGGAATATCCAACTCCCCAATTCTCTGGCTACAAATAGAAGGAGGCTACAACTCTCTATGTTCTCTGGCTACAACCACCTGTCCTTGCCCCATCCAACCGCCCTGACATATAAGTATAATGATGGAACCACTATCACACTATCACTGTGAGATATATTTCTATAAACTTGTACCAATCAACATGCAATCAACATGTACCATAAACAAGTGCATCAACCATGCACCAACCTGTAACTCAACCTGTAATCAACCTGTACCATAAACAAGTGCATCAACCATGCACCAACCTGTACCATGAACAAGTGCATTAACCATGCACCAAACCTATACAAATAACCTGTCACAACAACCTGTTCAAAGAACCTATCACAACAAACTGTCTCATAAATCTTATCAACCAAAACAGATCTACTCACCAAGATCAATCATCAAGACAACTCTCAAATATGTGCATCAACCAACCACAACACAACAACTCATAATCATCACCAATATCAATATGTTCTTCTAATAATATACCAATACAAGTATACTACATCATCCATAAACCATGTGTCAACAAAAGTACTAACAAGTGCCTCCAACCATGTGCCAAGTATGTACCAATCATGTATCAAATACTCATCAACTATGACTCATCAATATGTACCAACATCATCAACTATACACCTCACATATGTGCCAACTTATCAACTACTTGTCTCAATCATGTACCCAACATGTACCTCAACCAAAATCCCTCGTCAATATCATCATCCAAATATGATTTGTAACTCTCTAATAGACCTAGTGTATATTGTCACACACCTGCAAACCTTCCTTAACTTTAACAACAATAGACTAGCATTTTCATCAAACTTTTCTTTAGTCTCACATGACTAGTTTTGGATTAGTCGACAACCCTAACTTGAAATAATCATAAATATGTACCTACAATGAATAAATATATGAATTTGATGGAATATGTTCTTCAGTGTTTTTTATACAATCCTCTAGGTGTCACTACTTGTAACCTCTAAGAAAATGAGTTATAACAAAAATGGCATACCTTGCTGAATTTTGGCTTATTCTAGAGAACGACCTTGTAGAGTGTTCCCCACACAAAATATTTGTTGAATAGATATGAAAATATTACACAGAATAATAAAGATTGGATTCTATCCAACACATTTGGTCTTACTGAATCTGGATCTATTATGAAGAAGTTATGACATTTTTACCCGAAACAATTGTTTTAGACTAGTTTCAGGCCTAGCCACAAACCCTATTTTCCACAGAGTGTAACTCCAAAAATACAACGACCCACAAGCTGAATATTTTTACCAAAGATAATTGGATATGTTTCCTCAATGGAATAACAATTTCATGGTCTGAATCATTCTAGAAAAAAATTATTGAGAAAATGGTGAGATGACCTGTAAATAACATACCTTAGAAAGCATCATCAAAAGAATTTATCCTTCCTTGAATTTCGACCTTCTTTTATTCACCTTCCCATAGAAATTTGGCTTATATATACTTTGGTTACCTCATACACCTATAGATATTCAATATTATCAAGTGTGATATAAAATGAGAGAGCCTTGCCTCTTATTTATACTCTCCAAGTAGCTTCCTTAAAAACATTTTCTAGGTCACTTTGTCCACTTTCCTTATTTTAGGGTTAACCCACTTCTAATTTCTCAATTAAATTTATTATTTAAATAATTTATTTTGTATTCACTTTGAATTATAATACACTCATCAATTCAATTTATTATTTACCTTCTAAAAATCTCTTAAAACACTTTGACTACTTTGACCTTTTGGGGCTTCTAGATGACATATGAGGCTCCTCCAACTTCGTAAGGCCATAAATCTCAAACCGTGAGGAGTTATGTGACATCCCACATACCACTAGAAATGGAATGATGTGTACTATCCATATCAAATAGTATTACCTGCAGATATATCAAAACTCATACCATTATCCATCAAACAAACTTCGGTCCATTACCCAAACCCGGGTTCTCCAACTTCTTATGGCCATAACTCTCTAACCGTGAGGAGTTATGTGACATTCCACATACAACTGGATATGGAATGACAAGAAATATCCATCTAGGATAGTTTCACTGAAAAATTCACTGACCTTAATCTCATTATTCCACAAATAATCATGGGTTCTCTAACCATACTTCTAGGATAACTCAATCCGCAAAGTGTCTTCCCATGAGGGATTTCACCATAAGGGGACCACTTTGGAGTTCATCCATTTGCACTTATTATCAACCATGACAAGAAAATAATGAGTCATATTTACATCAAACAAACTTAGGTCCATTACCCAAACCTTTGTGCTACTGGGCTTTCTTGAAGGGTTGACATCAATCACTAAGGGTTGACATCAATCTACAATATCACTCTCCAAGGGTTGACATCAATGACAACCAACAATCCATCAACCTAATCCAACAATCTGACACTTATGTGTGTGTGACCATGTTTCTTATCTGTGTTTGAGTGCATCAGTTAGGTGTGGTTGTGTCATCAAAAGGGAAGCCAAATTGGATGAAAAGAGGAGAAAAAATAGACGTATAATGGATGAAAATGAGGTGCAATAGAGATGAAAAATGTGTGAAAGTGACATAGAAAAGGACATAGGGAGACACATGAGATGCAAAAATAAGATGACAAGAGATTGTCATGTGCCCTATTTTTCAATTTTCATTAATTGGGATGCAAGTTATGAAGATAGAATGTTGTGTTGAAGTATTGAATGTTTTCATTCTTTACACAAAAGTTATTGTCAATTATGCAAAAATGTTTTAGAATGATTATGATTGTAAATGCATAATAATTGGAATATTGTGTAATTAACTACCTTTGTTTCGTCATTTGTCTAAGAATTGAAGGTATTAGTCCTCATCAACGTGGTTTCCATCAATCCCCACAACACATGCCAAAAGTAGTTGATAAGTCTATTGTTGTGGTTAGAAATGGTTCATGATGGTAAGACAATATGCACCCAAACCTTATATGAGATCAATTGTTTCTTCATATTAGATTGGAATATTTTTAGGTGTTATTATCTCAACCATTTTGTTTAAGTTATCCAAAACTATTGTAAGATTATCATCTCCCTATTGGTTGGCATGGATGTCTAAGAAAATCCATTGAAACTAAATCTCACGGTCTACTAAGAGCTATAAGTGGAATGTAATTACCTAACTTATATTTTGTTGGATTATATATGCTACAAATGGAACAACTTATTATGAAATTTTCTATCATATACACCATCTTCATCTAGTAAAGTTACCTTTGAAAATTGGTAGTTGTCTTCTCCACTTCAAAGTCTCCTAAAATCTTGGAATGGTGTTCCTCATGCAATACATATATTTTGTGATCTCTTTGAGGAACACAAATCACATTCAACTTGTACATAATCCCATCCTATAGTAGGTAATCATGGAACTCTTCATCTGGCTTGGTTTTCGCAAAGTTCTATAGGATTTTGTATATGCATGTGAAGTGTGGACAATGTGCATAAGATTCTTTGAAATCATTAGAACCAGAGTATTGAAATTACATTACACAAACAATGCTAATTTGACTGTTGGTGGTCTTAATAAGAAATCCACAACCTTATTGACGATTCCTTCTAAAAATTAATTATAATGAACATAATTATTGATTTGATGAGAACAATGGCATCAAAGCAAGAACTCTAGCTCTAAACAACCATATTTTTGGGTTAAAAACACCAAAATGATCCCAAATTGAAAAGTGGTGCTATTGGTAGCATCCTTTTTTTTCGAGGTTAAATTACCACCTTTTGTGACTGTAGTCTTAACAACCTAGTAATGTTACCAACAAAAACATTAAAATCAACCCCCAAATTGAAAAGTGATGCCAAGAGGAGCACCATTTTATTTATTTATTTATTTTGGCGGGGGGGCTCCTCAGCAGACCG
>CBVK0100915834.1:0-32938 GCA_900067695.1 Picea abies | reverse complement strand
CTGAGAAGTTCTCTTGGTGTAGAGGATCGATGGGCATTGTTGCCCTAGATTGTTGACTATGTAACTCTGTAATCCCATGCATGCAAAGAAAAAAACAAGTGGGAGAATGTTGTGTATCTGTTAAATATTCTTTACATGAATAAATTTAGTGTCTGCTACATTACGTCGGGCGCGCATGGGGGTTTGAGAAAAAAAAAATCCTCGGAAAACATGTTGCACTTTTGCCTCATTTTTCATGTCACCTTGATTTTTGTGTCCATTGTTGGAAGATTTTTTGGCACATGATTTTTTTTCTGATGTTTTTCTATTTCTGGTTAATGAATTAGGGTTTCTGACTAATTCAGGTCATTGGGTTAGGGTTTTGGATGTCGATGGCTCCTATATATATATATATATATATATTGTATTGTAAACAATGTATCACTATGAATGAATATAGAATATGTTGGTTTTCCCAATTTGGATTTCTAGGGGAAAAATATATGTGTAATGTGTGTATTTTCTGTTGTATATTTTATGTTCTTTTATTGAAAATCTATTTACAGTAAAATATTGTACAAGGTTAGAATCTAAAATAACAAGGTGTGACTTCCCTATAAGTTGGAGTTGGATAGAAGGAAGAGTAACATTAGGTATAGGTCCCTTACTTCTTAAACTATAATTATTTGGGTCAGATTGGGTGGCATGTAAGTCTCCTACTAATACCTCTCCCACTGCATCATTATCAAAATATGTTGTCCAATCCAAAAGGAACATGGTATCTTCTCCACTATTGTCCCCTTAAAAATATTTTTTAGTATCATCTTCTTGGGATGTCTTATCAAAAATAAACTATTGATCAAGAGGCTAGTTTATAACCAAAATCATAGAGTTGATCCATTGGGGACCACTCTTTTCATAATTATTAGCTTGATGGTAGGTACATAAATTGTACATTCACACCTCCTTCAAATTTGAATTTTGATTTGAAGGTTCTGGGGGCTTAAGTTGGTTGTTTCCTTTTCTATGGAAAGGTCTAAATGTTTTTTGATTGGACGTTCCTTCCCTGTAATTTATTTTTAGGTTAACAACTTCATTAGACAACAAGTTCTTGACCAACTTAAGTACACCTTCTACAATAATGGGTTCCTTTTATGAAAGCCTTGTTAATAATAGAGGTTTATTTTTTATAGTCAAGGTTTTACTATATTATCATCTTGGGTTTCCTACTAAGGTGAGCATTTCCTTCTCCACCTTCTTGGCTTCCTTGGAATTATTTGCCATTGTATATTTACTAGTCATTTTTATGAGCATGGCAATGTATGCGTGAAAGGAATAGGTGTAATATGTTGATTTTTCAATAATCTAGGCTTAAGCATGAATTTCATTCCATTTTTGGCATTTTACTTAAACCATAGACAATTTCTTGCAGCAATCGAGATCACAAGAAGAAACACCATACACAAGTACACAAGAAGTATCTTGGGAAATCCTTCTCAACAAGGGAAGAAAACCCATCCAATCCTTTGCTATATTCTTCAAGAGAAATACCTCCACCACCATAAAGAACTAGCACACAAAAGGGTGCTTCACAAACCCTAGAAGACTAGCACCCAAGAGAGGTGCACACTTTTCCCAAGAACAAGTGTTCGCTGAAATTTCCAAACTCACACTTGTGATATATTTCCTCAATGAGGAATTTACCTTTATTTATATTAGACTAAACCTGTCAATAGTAGTGCCTATTGGCACAACAGGGCCGACCTCAATAACTTAAAATATAATTAATAATTTCCATATTAATTATCTTTTACATTAATTATCTTTCACTTTATGGTGGGGTTGACCTGTACCCTTTACATCACAAATAGGGTTATAGGTAAGTATGACTCTTTTACAATATAGCAATGGATATCATACACCCACTAGTGCTCAACCACTAGGGGAAAATCCATTTGTGCTCAGCCAAAGGCATGTCCACATCTCTATCTCACTCCTCCTTATAGGAGAACCACACTCACTAGTGCTCAACCACTAGGATCACGTTCACTTGTGCTTAGAAAATACAGGAGAATATTCTTTCTTGTTGTGTTATATAGGAGAATCATTTGGAGTATCACATCATCTCAACTCTCTGCACAATGGAGGATAATACATCATTTCATCTCTGTCTCAGAATGATACACCCAACTCATGGGCTTCCCCACACGTTCACCTGTGCTTAACCACATGCATGTCCAACTCAGCAGATGTTCTTTCTCACTGTGTCACACAAGAGAATTATCTAGAGTATCATATCAACTCTCTGCATAGAGGAGGCCAATACAATGTTACATCTCTATATCAGAGAGGAACCACACACCAAGATCATGGGCTTCACCACCTCACACAGGGGCACAAAACTCCAGTTCTGTCTCAGATAGGAACCACACACCCATCTCATGGGCACACCCAACTCATGGGCTCTCTCTCAGGTTGGCTCACTCTGGCTGAGTCCTGGAGGATGCCTCATGCATCTGTAATCATCAAAACTCCCTCTCATCCAGGGAGGCATTCTCTATCAGGCCAAGTCTTGCACGAAAGTAATCGGACTCCATCTTAGCTGTAGTCATCAACACTCCCTCTCATCTAGAGAGGTATTCTCCACCAAGATAGTTTCTCACAGAAGTACTCGAACTTCGTATTGGCAAGTAGTTTGGTGAAGATATCTACAATCTACTCATGTGTAGGAAGGTATTGCACGTGTACTTCTTTCCTCTACATCATGTCTCTTATATAATGATATTTTATCTCAATGTGTTTCGATCTATCATGAAACACAGGGTTCTCATAGAGCTTCACACAACTCTGGTTATCACAATGAATAGTAGTAGGATCCATCTCATGATCAAGTAAATCTTTCAAAAGTTTGTGAAGCCACACTTGCTTCATGGATTTCCACACTCAATGCTATGTATTTTGCCTCTGCAGTACTCAATTCCATAGATATTTGTTTCCTGTTGCGCTAGGAAACCATGGCAGACCCTAAAGTAAAGCAACAACCGGAGGTGCTTTTCTGGTCCATTGTGCTCCCTGCTTGATCTGCATATCCCTGTAAACTCAATTCTACATTGGAGGCATATCTTAGGACATATCCAACTCTGCCTCGTAGTTATCTCAATAGTGAGTCTGTCTCGGGTGACTCATGAATTGGCTAAGTACATTCACTGTATAGCATATATCGAGTTTGGTGTTAACTAGATACATCAGTGATCCAATCAATTGTGGATCAATCTCATTTGAATCATCATCATTCATTTTCTTCAAATCCATCACCATTGGTGTAGGCATGGATTTTCATTTAGTCATACTGAACTTCTTTAATATCCCCACTGTATATTTTCCTTGACTCAGGAAAAATATCATCAGTCTTCCATCATACTTCTTGTCCCAAGAAGTAGTGCACCATACCCAAATCCTTTATCTTGAAATCACAAGTAAAGGTTTTCTTGTATCCAACGACATGACTTCCTAAATAAGTCATCAAAAATCAGGATCTCGTCACCAACAATGTAATAATATAGGTTTGTATCAACAACACCCTTGTTGAAACCCAAACTCATCAAGAATCCATCCATATAATGTAGTTTCCATCTCATGGATGGTAGTATGGCTGGAAGTGTAACGGGTTTATGGGATCAGGTGTCTCATCATAGACAACTCCCTCTATTTGTGGGAATCTTCTAGTTGTAGATCTCGCTTTGTATTTCTCCACACTTCCATTAGCTGCATGCTTAATCTTATAGATCCACTTGGAAGTCACCATAGACTTCCCTTCTAGTCTCGGAACAATACCTCATACATCATTCTTTAAGATATACTGGTATTCTTTTTTCATGGCATATTGCCATACATGTTAACCTATCGCTTCTCCATGACAAGGAGGCTCATAATAAATGAAGTGGCTTATGGGTGAAGGGTAGCTCAAAAATCTCTTATGCCTTGAGGGGCTTGTATGTTCCTCTGCCTACTACAGATTTTGTCAATCCTAGGAAGGCCTTTTATTCCTTACTGAAATATCTCTAGGAATATCAACTCGAGCAACTGGATTGGCTGGAATAATGTCTATCTCCCTCTAAACTACTGAAGGGGGAGAAGGTATTGTATATTCCTTCTTCTCATTTTGTTTGACTCCCTCTGAGTCAAGTAACTCTCTTTAAAGTCTGAAGGATGGATGTCTTCTTTTACCTGTTTGCTAGATCTTTTATGTCTTTAGGTGCTCTACTTCACTAGCATAATAATAAATCAATAAGGTTTGGACTCCCGTACCATGGATAATGGTCCAAGTCATGAGGGATCCTAGTCTAGAGAAAATACCCTTCACTTATTAAGAATGCAATCAACTATAAGTTTAATGATCAAAAAATTTACCTGGGTCTGCAGTCATGCTCAGTTTTGTATATGGTTTAGAGGAAGTAATTATCATCTCTCTTATCTTCATCCTTTTGAGGTGGTTCTGGATCAATGCCAATGGTGGAAGCATGTTGTCTTCCTTTCTTCCTAATTGGACAATTTATTGCATAGTGTCCATATTTGTCACATCTGAAGCACTGAATCTCTAAAACATCTCTTTTATAATTATGACCTAAAGCTAATGGATTCTTCTCATATATGAATTTTTGTCTGAAGTTTCTTTTGAATCTTGTTGGCCCTTGGTTAGGAAAGGAAGTGAAGATCAAGGAATAAAAGGTGAAATGTGAACTTCACGCAAGAAACAGTAACTGTTACTGGGTCGAAGTGAGAAAAAGAGCAGAAAAGATGGAGCGAAGTCCGAGAAAGAAATTCATTGGATGTGGAGATCAAGGATGACACGTAAGCAAGGAAGAAGGATCATGGACAACTCAACAAGAGAAAAAATCCACCATTGAATTCTTTGGAGTACCGCATGAGAAGAAAGGAAAGACAGGTTGGCGAAGCCCAGAAAATGAGGGTCAAGTTGACCTAGGGTTTTAGACACCTAGGTTTCGACCTAAGGATGTTGGTGAGTGATTGTAATGTATAAATAAAGGTCAAGAGGACCTAGGTTGGGTTGGTACAGTTTTGTTGTTGATCTAGTTGTATTGTTGATGTGAGTGATTATTGTATTATGAGAGAGAAGTGTTGAGTGTGAGAGCCTTCTAGTTTTGTAAGATCTTCAGCTGGGTGCGAAGATCAACCCTGCAGCTGGGTGTGCAAGAAGGGGAGAGATAGAGAGGAGAAGAAAGAAGATATTATAGCCAAAATAAGGAAAAGAGGTAAGCAATCTCATGGAATTTTTATGCACTTGTATTAAGTTGATTTAGGATGAAAGCCTTGTACAAGAGTTACAAAATCTAATCAAACAATATGAGTTAGGAAATATAGACCCCTTACTGAATAGGGTAGTGCACCAAATCGGTAAGAAGAGAAGGACAAATAAGGAATTACATTTGAATGATCAAATAGGAGAGTATGAGATAGATTATGTAGTCCTCGACTTAGGGTCAGAGGTCAATGTCATGACAAAGCAAACTTGGGCACTGATGGGAAAACCAAAGTTAATATATTACCCTATTAGGCTTAGAATGGCTAATCAACAAGCTGTCATCCCATTTGGACGATTGGAGCATGTCCTTTTGGACATCAACGGAGTCAGAACGTTTGCAGACTTCGAGGTAATCAAGATAGTTGATGATAGTTTCCCTTACCTTGCCCTGTTAGGAATTGATTGGGCCTTTAATAATTCTACTGATCATTTCACACTGAAGTACCTAGTCAACAAGCTAGTGTTGGGGGGGAGATTATGCAGATGGCTTCTACTATTTTAGGAATATGATTTAGAGATCATAGTAAAGCTAGGAAGAATGAACAAAGGCCTTGACCACTTTTCGAGGTTGGAACATGGCGAAGAGCCCACCAGTTTGGAGGATACACTGCCAGATGCACAACTGCTAGCCATTCAAAAGATGGATGACCACTTCACAGACATAGTTCAGTTCCTATCAACATGAATGGCACCTAATGACTATACAATTCCCCAGAAGAAACAACTAATGGTACGCGCTGCAGACTTCGCACTTATAGTTGGACAATGGACATCTATACAAAATGGGACCTGATGAGATATTAAGAAGATGTGTTATGGAGGAATGACCACTGATCCTTGCAGAATCTCATGAAGGAATCAAAGGACGACATTGTGCAGGAAAATCAACTGTGTAGAAGGTTCTTAGAGCTAGCCTTTGGTGGCCTACTTTACATAGAGATGCTAAAGATTATTCCAGAGCCTGCGATGTATGCCAAAGAGTTGGGAAACCTTCCAGAAGAGATGAAATTCCACTAGCACCACAAATGACCCTCCAAGAATTTGAGAAATGGGCCATTGACTTCGTTGGACCCATAAACCCACCAGGAAAGTGTACAGGAGAAAGTTACATAATTACTACAACAGAGTGCTTGACTAGATGAGCCGAAGCTAGAGCAGTTAAGGATTTTAGTGCAACTATAGTTGCATGCTTCATATTTGATGACATTATAACCAGGTTTGGATGCCCAAAAATCCTTTTGAGTGATCAAGTTACACATTTCATCAATAAGATAGTTGAAGCCCTGACTGAAGAATTTGTAGCCCACCATCAAAAGAGCACGTTGTACCATCCATAAGCAAATGGGACAGTTGCAACATTCAACAAGATTTTGGAAACAACACTAACAAATATTTGCAGTGTGAACATGGATGATTGGGATTTAGAGTATCTGCAGTACTTTGGGCTTATATAACTACTTGTAAGAAACTAACAATGCAGACCCCTTTCAAGTTGGTTTATGGTCTTGAAGCTATTGTCCTGATGGAATACTTGGTGCCAAGCTTAAGAATTGTTGCCTTCAAAGACATGGATGATACCGGCGTTGTTCGCGAGAGGCTCGCACAATTGGTTGAAATAGAAGAAGACAGATTTATTGTGGGATTCCACCAGCAGGTACAGAAGGAACGGGAGAAGGCCTATCACGACAGGCACATCAAGAAGAAGACCATTAAACATGGTGATTTGGTATTGGTATATGATAGTAAGTTCCTGAAGAATCATGGGAAATTTAGAATGCATTGGCTCGGGCCATATGAGATCGCCTATGTTACATAAGGAGGAGCTGCACAACTGAAGACATTGAACAAAGAATGGAAGGAAGGTTTGGTGAATAGGAGTCAACTGAAGTTTTACTATGACAACCAGTTGTCTGGAAGCTTTCAGTAAAAGCATGAAGAACATGGTCTAGGTACTAGGTGCAGTTGAAACTGGGTACTAGACATAGAAAAGACAGTCTGCACAAGGATGGAGAGGAGACATAGAGAAGAAAGAAATGGTTGCACTGCACAGTCTAAAGTCGAAGAAAAATAGAAGGATCAGATATGAAGTTCCTCAGGATGAGTCATAGGTGAGTGTTGGGGGCCTATTGGCCCTTGGTTAGGAAAGGAAGCAAAGATCAAGGAAGAAAAGGTGAAATGTGAACTTCGCGCAAGATGCAGTAAATGTTACTGGGTCGAAGTGAGAAAAAGAGCAAAAAATATGGAGCAAAGTCCAAGAAAGAAAGCTGTTGGATGTGGAGATCAAGGATGAAAGGTAAGCAAGGAAGAAGGATCATGGACAACTCAGCAAGCCGAAAAATCCACCATTTTATGCTTTGGAGTTCTGTGCGAGAAGAAAGGAAAGATAGGCTGGCGAAGCACGAAAAATGCGGGTCAAGTTTACCTAGGGTATTAGACACCTAGGGTTTTGGTATCTATGGTTTTAGACACCTAGGTTTCAACCTAAGGATGTCAATGAGTGATTGTAATGTATAAATAAAGGTCAAGAGGACCTAGGTTGGGTTGGTACGATATTGTTGTCAATCTAGTTTTATTGTTGATGTGAATGATTATTGTATTGTGAGAGATAAGTGTTGAGTGTGAGAGCCTTCTGGTATTGTAAGATCTTCAGTTGGGTGCAAAGATCAACGTTGTAGCTGGGTGCACAGGAAGGGGAGAGATAGAGAAGAGAAGAGAGAATATCTACTAGCCAAAGAGCACAGACAAGAACTGTATGCTTCATCTTAAATATATTATAAAGCATATTTTTGTGGACGTAGCCCTAGAGAGAGGGTGAACCACGTATATTTTGTGTCATGTGTGATTGATATTCTGTCTCTGTCATTGATATACTATGATTGCATTGTTGTGTTAGATATGATAAGTAGATGTGTAGAGTAGATCTAAGCTGATACGTGATATATGAATGTTGCGCTACCCTTGTGGTAGATCCACTTGATATTCCCCTTGGTTGTAGACATCTTTGTCCTACAACCCTCTCATAACTACTTCGAGTGAGACTGCATCCTCTTCGCAGGTGTTGCCGAAAGGGCTAGTAGTTAGGGCTTGTTGGTACGCTCTTGGAGCTGAAACCTGGGTATGCCCCTATGCCAACAAATCTTCCTCCTTTCTTTGTATGAAGTGCAAGAGCATGGTTGTCATCAAGGGAGTCTTCCACTCCTCTATTTCTAAGTCTAAGTTCTTCTTGAGTACAGTCTGTCCAGAGACGATCAAAAGTTGGTAATTTTTCTCTTCCACTGATGCTTTGAAGAAAAGGTTCTGAGTGTTTTGGAAGATCGTTGAGAGTAGATAAGACAAGTTGTTTGTCAGACATGATTTCTCCCATGGAACCTAGCTGATCTTTGATATGTGATATCTTCATAAAGAAGGTAGCAACTGCATCACCTTTTGTCATTTTGGTACTTTGAAGTTGGCCCTTTAAGATAAGGTCTCTGAGGGTGTTTTCACTTTCAAACATATATTTCATTTCTTCATAGATTTCATAAGTTGTCTTCAATTTGGCAATACGAGGTAGGAGATGATATCTTATTGAGTATATGATTATTTTCCTTGCCTTGACACATTCTTCCCTTCTTATTTCCTTCTCTTCATTGGTAGTTGTTTCTGGTAAGTTATTTTGTATCACACTCAAAAGATCATTGTCTTCAAGGGTGACCTAAAGCCTTGACTTCCAAGAGCTTAATTTTCTTGATCCATCAAGCCTATCTTTCACTAAGGTTCTATTCTTCATATTTTAATATTTCTTCACAAACTCTCACCAACTGGACTTAGAGAACCTAATGGATAGCTTTCTAGACTAGAAACCTTCAGTTTTGTTGGGATTATGACTACCAAAAACAATATTTGAGAGTTTCACGGGAATATTGTTGAACTAAAACATTTATTCAATGAGCTGCAGGAACCCTCAAATAAAAAATTCTATAGAAAATTGCGGAACCCTAGAAACTCCAGGGCCAAAACTCCAAAATCCTCGGAATTTCACTTTGAGAGTCTTTGGAGGTGCACCAAGGGAGGCCATACACCCTTATCCAAATTTCATCCCTAACGTCCAAGTGTAAAGTGTTTAAAAGGCCAAACAAGAGAGGGTCGTACGAATTTTGCAGAAACCTTAGAGGTCGTACGAAACTGCAAAATAGAAGGACGACTTTGCTTTAAATTCTTGTGCATGGGTTCTTCAAGACCTATGCTCTGATTCCATGTTGATTTTTCAATAAGCTAGGCTTAAGCATGAAGTTCATTCCATTTTTATCATTTTACTTAAACCATAGACAATTTGTTTCAACAACTAAGATGACAAGAAGAAACACCATGCACAAGTACAGAAGAAGTATCTTGGGAAAACCTTCTCAACAAGGGAAGAAAACCCATCCAATCCTTTTCTATATTCTTCAAGAGAAATACTCCACCACCATAAAGAAATAGCACACAAAAGGGTGCTTCACAAACCATAGAAGACTAGCACCCAAGAGAGGTGCACACTTTTCCCAAGAACAAGTGTTTGCTAAAATTTCCAAACTCACACTTGTGATATGTTTCCTTAATGGGGAATTTACCTTTATTATATTCGACTGAACCTGTCAACAAAAGTGTTTATTGGAACAACATGGCCAACCTCAATAACTTAAAATATAATTAATAATTTCCATATTAATTATCTTTTACATTAATTGTCTTTCACTTTATGGTGGGGCCCACCTGTACCCTTTACATCACAAATAGGATTACAGGTAAGTCTGACTCTTGTACAATATAGAAATGGATCGCATACACCCACTATTGCTCAACCACTAGGGGCACATCCATCTATGTTCAGCCACATGGATGTCCACATATCTATCTCAATGTGTCTCACAGGAGAACCACACTCACTAGTGCTCAGCCACTAGGATCACATTCACCTGTGCTCAGCCCCAGGCACATCCAACTCAACATATATTATTTCTCACTACGTTACATAGGAGAATCATCTAGAGTATCACATCATCTCAACTCTCTGCACAGAGGAGGCTAATACATCGTTTCATATATGTCTCAGAATGATACACCCAACTCATGGACTTCCCCACACGTTCACCTGTGATTATCCATAGACACATCCAACTCAAAAGATATTCTTTCTCACTGTGTTACACAGGAGAATCATCTGGAGTATCATCTCAAATATCTACACAAAGGATGCCAATACAAAGTTTCATCTATGTCACAGAGAGGAACCACACACCCAACTCATGGGATTCACCACCTCACACAGGGGCACAACGTTCCATTTATGTCAGATAGAAACCACACACCCATCTCATGGGTACACCCAACTCATGGGCTCTCTCTTGGGTCGACTCACTATGTCTGAGTCCTAGAGGATGCCTCACGCAGCTGTAATCATCAACATAATATTCTACAACCACTCCCTTGGCTGGTTTGGATTTAATAGGGAATTTGTTAAGGATATCGATGATGCATTGGTTAAAGTCTTTGATTCTCTCTTTCTTATCCATTCTAATAGTCATTATCTCTTTTAAAAGAGTAAGTGGAGTTTTCTCTTCATTGGATTTATTGATAAATTCCTTCTCAAATTCATTCCATCCTGTAATGGAGGCTACTGGCAGGATATAGTACCATGTAGATTCTTTATTCTCAATGGTGTAGGGAAAAAATATCCATACCATGTCTTCATGCTCAACATTCATTAACCTTACTACAAGGTATAATTTATTTACATGATCTTCGAAAACACATGCCTTGTTTGGGCCAAACTTTGGTAAAATTCTTTTAGGGTGTTTAGGAAAATAATGTAATTTCCCTATCAAATTGAGGGCATGTTTGGGCATCCATGCAGGTACTTGAGATTGGTTACCAACCACTTAGAAATCTATTAGTTGATTCAATATTTTGATGGATGGTATTTTTAATTTAGGCTCAGGAGAATATGGATATCGAGGTGAACATGGGGTTGATGGTAAGATTTGATGCAAAGTTTTTATAATTTCCTTCAAAGCAAGTTCTATCAAGTCTTATACAAAATTGACTAGAACATCTTATGGAGTTTGTATATGAATCTTACGAGATAGACCCTATCTAGGTAACTAAGTGTTGCAAGTATCTTCCGAATATTTTGAGTGAATGCATGAGTGAGACAATGTAAAGCATGGGCTTCAGGTTTTGGAACAATGAAAAAGTGTTCAAGAAGTGACTGAGGATTTTTCAAAACAAAAGAAGTGTATTTGAACATAATCTCAGCTTAGTATTGACATATCTGGTATGGAAATGACTGGGTTAAGTTTCATGGGATGAAGGTTTAGAGGTTTACCACAAGACGACCGTGTATTTTTAGCAGACATACAACTTAGTCCATCGTTCTCGCACAAATTTATGTTGACACGACGAAGTTCCCTTCAACAGACAAGGGTACTCCCTGATATGAAGTCCCAATTAGACATCGCACTATTTGGGATAGGAGACCAATCCAGATTCTAGCACAACAACCATTAATTCAAATGAGTGGGGTAGATGATGAAATGCATAATGCATTGTGGAATATGTGATTATTATATGTTCGGAAAGTAAACTATTCTAACCTATCCTAGCTAGGACTAAAACTAAGTAGATAAAATATTAGTTACAAATTCCTATTTGTACTTCATAAATAGACAGTTGTCAAAAAAAAGAAGGAATAAATAAACATGAATGATAAATGTAAACATAGTAGTCTGTAATAGTAAACCATCCACAACCATCTATCTAGCATCTTAGAAAAGTAAATATCAAACAAGCAACATAAATGTAAATCTATAAACTTCAATGAAGAATAGTCAACACAAATAATAAAACCTTACAGTGGTATAAATGACAACATTAACACTAGAGACAGTTCTCAAAAAACCCATCACATAACCATTTCTCCTCTTCAAAAATGTCCATGAGGCATTCTCCTCATTAAATTTCTTTAGTTATCAGAATTACAAAAAGAAAGAACCCCTGATATGAGTGCTTCTAGACATATATAGTCTACAGGTTGCAACTGTGTCTTTGGAATTTTTGCATTCCTTTTGACAATTACAACCTTTCAACATTCTCTATTTTTTCCTTTTCCTAAAACTTTATGAAACTGTACATTATTTGAAAGTGAATATAATTGGACTTATCTTTTATCATGAATATAAGCCACCCAAACATTGTGTTGGGAAGATATTCCTAAGACTCACCTAAACATGACTTACTCCAAAGAGACTTCATATGATACTAAATCTCTCGACATGAGGTCCATCTCTCTTTTTAATGTGCTCAAAAAGGAATTGATTAAACTTTTCATATAGCTTTTCCCCCAAGTCCCTTCTATGTTATGATGCTTGATGTTATTCATCAATACCTAGAAAAGAAGTATTTATTAGGTCATTTGTTAATTCATGTCTTAGGATTTACAAAACTAGTTAAGAACAAAGGGAATACATGTTCGATGCAACATTGCACGTGAATTTACTTGATTAGATTTGTCACCACAAACCCTGTAAATAAAACAAAATTTAAAACACATCATTCGTTATTACCATTTTCTAATGGAAAGTACCCCTGAATTTGTTTAAAAAACTCTAAAACAAATAGCATTAAATCAACAAAAATGTGTAACAACAAAGTTGTATATCTCGGTGAGTCATTTTCAATGGTATAAGGCATGCCCAAAATGGATATCAAGATAAAAAATTATCGTTAAAATACCATGATATGTTTTATTACTCTTAACACTTGATTGACAATCAAAAAAACTTTCAACTTTTTTTACAAGTGGTCAGGGAAACTTTCAATTTTTTTTTTATCAGCGTAAGTTAAAACTTTAGTTTTGGGTAAAAATTTTAAGAATAAGGGTTGCATGCTAAGAATTGTTTATGGTGTATCGATGACCATCTCCAACAATGAATTTCATGAAAAATTCAAAATATGATTGATAACAATTTTCTTGAAATTTGTGCAAAAAACATGTTAATCAATGCATTAGGAAACTTTATTAGGGAAAGTTTGAAATCATGACAATCGACTCTATCGATCAACTTTATTACTTTTATCGCTATGGAATAAAACTTTCAATTTGGGAAAAAGTAGGTAAGCAATGTCGATGAGAACTTGTTGGTAAACCTTTAGACCTTTTTATCACTATTATCAATGCAATTTTGAACTTTTCTATCGTCTCCTTATAAAACTTTCTATTAGTGCAATAAAAAACTTTTCTAAATGAAAAGTCAAAAATCTCGCCAAGGATCGACGTTGATAAAAAAAAGTGTGCTAGTTTTAGTATCGACAAAGATTAAAACTTTTGGGAAAAGTAGAAAATGTGAAGAAGGAACTGATAGCTAATGTTGATTGACGTGCTTTTGAAATTTTCATCAGTGACGAATGTGAACTTTCTTCCTCTATGAAAGTTTTAAAAATCTCTGTTGATAAATAAAAAACTAAGTAAAATAAATCATAGGACTTAGAAATTTTTGGATTTTCTTAGTCAAAGAAGTTAGGTGAAAAATGAATTAACTTTTGTGAAAATCAATCAAAACTTGAAATCCAGTATCAATGTTTAAGATGTGCCAGAGGTGTAGATCAATTGGCAATAGAGTGCACTATTAAGAAACTCCTTGTGACGACACTAGTTCAAACCTTGCAAATCCATGTGTATCGCGTGTGAGACTGCAGGGGTACGCTTGGAGGTTATAGTGGTAATGGTAAAAATCGACACCATGTCACCCAAGTATGAGCCTTCCGAGTTGTCGATTCCACCATATACTAAAAAAAAAGATTAATGTTTAAGATAAGAAAAGGAACTAAAGGAAAATTCCACAAGTTTTTGAAGGTTGTGATAAGGAAAAAATTACTCAAGAAGGTTAAGAAAAGATACCCAAATCAAATTTTAAGGCCTGATGAGGTCTGAGAAGAGTGTCAAAGACTCATCATATGAAAAATCTTCCAAGTTATTTGATTAGATCAAAGACAATTCCATGAAAGCTCAAAAGTATGGAAATTAAAAGGAGAGACCCCAATCCATTTTGCCTTCTTCAAATGATAAAGACAAAATAGTATGGGGAAGTTGTTTCTTGCGCAACAAAGACTAGACTAGAGAAATGGCCGAAGTGATAGAAGTATCTTTGAGGAAATCAATCATGGAAATGCAACAAAAGAATCACTTGAAGTTTCTCAATTTAGGGATGATGTGAAAATTGGAAAAGGAACCATTGAATAATTCATCCATGGTATTATATCAATAAAATCACATCATTAATTCATACACCAACTATGAGAGCAATTGAAAAAACCTAAATGAATGGAAAAGTGAAAGGTGGGAATTTTATGGAGAGAATGAAATAACATGAGAATCCTTGCAAGATCCTTAGGATAAATCTTAGAGGGTAACACTTGAAATAGATTAGTTGAAACAAGATAAGGAGAAGATGTGCAAGCTAGCCCTGTAATCCCTTTATAACACACAAATCCGATCTATCTATGCTATTTTTTTGCAGAAACAATAGTTGTTCTAGATATTCACATTGGATGAAGGTAAATTTTGCACCATATTTACGCATAATGAATCATATCATGTATATTCCACTTGTAATGAAGGATATAAAAATTTGTTGTCCAAATTATATTGACACAAATTCCTATTGTAAAACGTGAGAAGGTGGAACCCAAATCCCTTTGTGGGAGATGTTCAACTAATGGATTTCACCTCATTTTGGGTAAACCAAGTCTAGTGGCATTAGGAATGGTTATAGTTGACAATTGATGAGTATCATGCAAATTTATGGGTAAGAGGTGAATATAAAATTCCTCCCTTGGTTATAATGGATCATAAGAACTTGTTAAGACAACCCCCTCTCATTTACTCATATAAGGTGTTGGTGGGAGTTTGTCACAAGGGTGAGAAAAATCCCTTACTTTATGGTTGTGGATAAATAAATAGACAAAAGGAAAATGAGACTAGAATTACAAACCCCAGTAATATTCATGCAAAGTAAACCCTAACTCATGTGAAAGACAAAATTCAACTATGAAAAAGAAACATAATTCACCATTAAGAAGAAAATAAAGAACATGAACATTTTATTGATCCAATGGAATGGAAAAGAAAAATCAACACATGGTAGAGTGGATTTATGAAGACAAATGGGCTCCAAATCCCCTCCTTGGGATGGGTCCTTTGCTTCCTTAGTGTGCTCCAACTCCAACATTGGGTAGAAAAGAAGGGAAGAGAATAGGATGATGAACCAAGAGAAAATAACTCTCAAGATTCTAGTGGTATTCTAGAAGTATAACCTTACTTAGATGGAATGATATCAATGAGTGACCTCAGTAGCTTTATTTATAGTTGTATGGCGAGGAACCCTCTTGACATAGTCTTTCATATAGTGGTTAAATATGACTAGATCAATGTTTAATAATAGTAATTAGGGTTATATCAGCTACACACATAACTAATATTCTATTTCAAAGGCATGAGTGCATTGATTGGGTCAGAAAACAGTTAAAAAATAGGTTTTCGGGGGGAAGTACAATTTTTGGGATCTTTTTTGCATTAGGTGCACGTGCTTAATGGGTCATTATCTACATTATCCATTTTTCGTCAAAATTTGGGTTCTTTTTTGAATAAACCCCTTCAACATTTTCATGTACCTCTCTAACAAGAAAATCCAATGGCATGTGACTTCCTTGGATACTTCTACCTCATCCACTAGGTGAATGAGGATATGGTTTTGCAAGTCCATGAAACTCATGGGAAGTTATTTCTCAAATGCACAAACGATCTCAACTATCTCGCAATGCCACAATGGAATGATAGCCATGTGAATATCCTTTGATATAATCCAATATATAAGTGCAAATAATTTAGATATAGTGTGTTGCAAGTCTTAGGGGAAGTCATGGTTCACATAACTATGCATGAGAAAAGGATAATGACACTACCAAATAAATAGATACAAAATGATTTGGCATAAAAATTTGAGTACATAACATATTGTAACCTAGATTGTAGAAAAAGAAGCATGTAATATATGTACATAGCCTCATAATGTTTATATGGTCATGAGATTTCAACCTCGACAAATGTTCTTCTACAATGAAGCAACACCATAGAGTCAAATCATATAAAGAAGGCTTCTTCACACCTAATATAACATTCTTCACCAGAGAAATATCATCTTTATTCAAAATCCATGGGACATTACCTTCTTTAAAATACCAAGAGGGACCAACCTCTCCTCTACTTTATTTTCTCGGCCAATGTTTCTTTTTAATATTTGAATAACTAATATATCTCCTAACACCCAATTTGTCACTTTTTTTCTATGATACATGCCTCTATAAAGAAGATGAAACATTTTTAAATATATGCATGGGATCTAGTAAGTGGGTAATCTTAAGATACTCCCAATATAGAATCTTATAAAATACATATTTCCTTTTCATCCCAATGGGAATTTTCTCAACATAGGTGTCACAAAATTTAGGATTATTGGACATAGGTTCTCCATTTGAATCATATGCCCTAAGCTATTTTGCTAGTGAAAATATTTAAAGTCTTTGTGTTCTCCTTGGTTTATCATTGAAAGTAGACGCTACTATTTTATAAGGGTGGTCTTTTGGAAGGAACACACTCAAGCATTCGTACACCAAATTTCAAAGGTGGTTGGCCCACTAGCCTTTATAGAAGTTTCATATCAACTACATCCATGATACTCATTTGTTATAAGAATTGTGATGTTATTGTATATGAAACATATTATCAATAGAGATGACAATTGCACCAAATCAAGTATGTCAAATAATGTTACAACTATAACTAAACCAATAAAAATGTTTACCAAAAAAAAATCCTATTCCTGGATAATTCTGCGTGATGTATGCACACATGTCATACAACATAAAAGATATCTCTACCGAGATGGGTCTTGATACATCATATCCCTTCTCATAATTGCTTTAATTCATCAATAACGGTTGGAGGTAGACATCCATTATCTTTACTTGTCTTATACCAAGGACTATAAGAAACAACACAAGATGTTCATTCTTCACATACAACCATGGGGGGGTATTGTTATTGATCACTACCACTGTCCAAATAGAATAGTTGATGTTTTGGAGGGAATACGTGTTAATTCCATCTAAGGATATGCTCAATTGAAGGCTTTGTACTTCATTCTTGAATTTACCGGTCCATGTATCCTCTACATGCTTCATGGCTATTGGATCTACTAGGATATGCATAACTCCTGGTTCACTTCCATGCAAGGCATTCCATCCTTGCAACACGAGAATTATTTACATTGAAAGAGCCTTTGAATCCTTGGAATTATAGGCATGTGCCTCAATATATTGTGAGAAGTACCATGTGTCTTTCCCTTGTTTTTTTTATTTCTAGTACATGGCATGCTCACATTCTAAACATATATCTTTGTCTATATATTTTCATTTTCATAGGATACAATCATTCATATGAGTGTGATATGAAATGGACTCAACACCCGAATTTTTGAGTAGTTTCTTTGCCTCTTCACAACTACCGTGGAGGACATTATTACTTGGAATTACCTTATCTTTGAGTAACCTACAACTATTTGGGAATAGAAATGTACACTATCATCAAGAATGCATGAACTCCCTTTTCATTGTTGATTGTGTGACAATATTCATTAAAATATATGGAACTTAATGGCTAGTTACATAAATAGTGCCAAAAAACATGTTTCAAACATACCATACAATGATTTCAAGTTTTGCAATAACATTGTTATCCCTAGTTGGATAGACGTTGACTCATGTCCAAAGAGAGATGTGGTGGAAGCATATTTTAGGCTTTCGAAGAAGGTATTGACAATATGAGAATCATCCCCTTGCTCATCTTGTTGGAATGCATGTAACAACATTCCCTCCATAACATGGGCATCCCATAAGAAATCATCCATACCCACCTCTATATTATTATCTCCATGCACAATGTGTGAAGAACAAGTGTTATTATAGACATTCTAAATCAATGACTTATGATCTAGTGGTAATTGTATAGGTGGTTGACTCAACCATGCTTGGTATGCTTCATCCTTGAGTTGTGCTTGTTTAACAGACTTCTGTCAATTTAAAACCATAGTGAGGTGCAATGGAAGATGGTAGACATGTCACTCATCATTAGAATCATGATTGAAAAAATATTGAACATTAAATAGATGATATTAGTAAACACAATGCATTTAGTATGTTCAAACATTAAAACAAACATTTATTAGAAGCATGGGATTTTTTTCCAACAATACACATGCAACCAACCACTTTATAAAAAAAATGTTGAATTAAGATATACATTTACATTAATTCCATTGAAAATACAAATTGTAATTACTTAATAATGTTTTTCTTATTCCCCAAGGGGATTTCTAAAGGTAGTCCCAATGCAAGTTATCTTTGATGAGCGGTTGGTGGTCTACAAAATTTATAGTTTATTAACAATTTATCACTAGGAGATTAACTACATATTGCATGCACACCAACAAATTTGGAAGTATTCCTTTTCATAATGAACTCTTTGTCATTAGAGTGTTCCTCAAACGAAAAATTTTCACTAAATAATGAGAACCTACAACTATTTATGAACCCTACAATGTTCCCATGAGTGCATGGACGACCATCGATATATAACAAGTTATTTCTATTAAAGTTTTCAAAAGCGTAACCATTCATGCACATACTATATATGGAAATGCTATGTTTGTATTTAACAATATTCAAGTAATCAGACTAAGTATAATGAGGACCACAAAATGGCATAAGTGTTATTGACTGTTTGGGAGGAACAAACATGTGAAAGGATAAATAACCCCAAGTTGTATCATCTATTTTATACTTGACAATCTTGTAATTATTATTACAAAAGGAAAATTTGGTCCCAACATCGGGCACAGGTAGGGAAGATGGATAAGTGCCATATAAATCACAGTTGTAACATGTTTGGTATTTAGTTTGTATATGGACAGGAATAAAGAATTCATTGTTACCCTCCAACAATTGAACTAACATTGGTGTGTACTTGGACATTTTTGTTCTCGTCTCTTGGATATCCTAGTATAAATGTTTTGGGTAGTATTCATTTAATACTTTGGCTCTCTAGAAATCTTGGTTGAATCAATAGGAGGAGATGATTTGGTTAATTTAGGATGAGAAATAGTTAATTTAGCTTCCAAATTTTCAAAAAAGGATCATATGAAAGTGCTCCTACACGTCTTTTCTACATCATTTATTAGATCCTTGATCACAGTGGGAGGTATTAGACTATCAAATTTGGGTATTCGATTATTAATATAATGGGAAAATGTGACATTTTGACGGCTCACCTTCAACTCTTTACATTTTAAACAACCACATACTATTGGGGTGTCATGAAAGAGATCTAGTTCATGATGAAATACATTGTCCTAGGAAGGTTGTTGGAAGATGGAATGTTACAGTTGCCCAGGTAAAGTGGCATTTTCATCTACCATATGCATGAAATATATTGCTCTTGATAAGAGCCTATGACATTTTTAGACTAGTGCAAAATCCTGCACATCCGAACTTGAACCTGAATTGGGATCCTACAAAATTTAATGCATAATTATTCAAATTTGCAAAGGATAAATTTAAGGTATATAATTTCATTATATTCTTATCAAATTTACACTCAAATTGATTCAAAAATTCCATAAATAATTTATTATTATTATGAACTTATTAATATTTACAATGCATTTTCAAGAAAATAGAAGGGGTTTAGATTTACCTTTAGTGTTGCAAACCCTAGTTTTTTGTTGTTGTAAACTTTAGCATTGGGGGTTTATTCTCTCTACTATTTGACAATGAGATTTTTTTGAGGTAAAAAATATGTCTTGGCTTTGTGTATTTGTATATGGGGCTTTGTGTAACTATTGGATTAGGGCTATTGTTGGTCTCTAAAGATATCCTAAAAACAACTTTGGTCTGACATTAATTTATCAACCGAGGATTCGTCTTTTCTCTCAAGAATGTCAGCAAAGTCTATGCAAATAGTCATAGAGGTTTAAATTGTGTAGATAATTTAGTTACAACAAATCCGAGTCTATCTAAATTACTACAATAATCAAGTTCTTTACGCATTTATTAAAAAACTTTGAAACTCAATAACTCAATCAACATAATTGTAATCTGAACAATAACACACCATGAATCAAAGCATCAATCAATTTACTGAATTCATTTATCTATTTAAGAAACAATAATTTAATCTACGAAAACACATAATGAATCAATCTCTCAATGATTAATTAATCTACTGGAAAGGAACAATGAATTACTAAATATTGAAGAAGGAACAACAAATGCGAATTAAACAAATGGAACAACAAAAGTGAATTTGATAAAAGGAACAACGTATGCGAAAATGAAAGGAATTCACAAACGATAAACTAACAACAATTGGAAATAGAACAACAATCGACAATATTCAAATGAAACATATATTCTCTGCAAATGGAACAATATAACCAATTCCTAAAAGAATCAACACATTATCAAGTCTATCTAACTGTTTGAAAGGAAATTCAAATCAAAGAACTATAAGAAAATTGATACGATTATAGATAAGACAATAGCTCCTGTCGACTGGGCCCATGGTCTTCAGAAGATACTGCTACTAAAAACGCAGTACACAGAAATGATCAAAATGCTTGAAGCTTTCATTAATTCCATAATTGATAAATCATTTACAATGGGATTGCTTGTACATAATGTCAACAATTAAGATATCTAAATGTTTGGTTAAATTCCTTAGTTATCTCTCTATTGTTCACCATCCTTTATATATTACAATGAGATAAGTAAATTAAGCTATCATGAGGATCAAGAGATCCTCGGGATTGCTTTTACTATTTATGAATATTGCAAGATAAAGAGTCAATCTTCCTTTGAACCATTTTGTGCCTGATTTCTTCGATCTTCAATGGCATGTGCATCTTGATGATCTTCTTAACTATCTTGAGTTAACAACAATTGTACATTTTATCATAAAATCAAAACAATTCAAACCAACGTTTAGAAAATATCTAATATCATTCAATAATATGTCCTAAAGACTTTTTAACCATTTTCTTCCTGAATTACTTCAAATTAATATAAAAGTCAACAAAGAATATATCACAAACCATAGTAATAAGGAGAATATTTATACCTTTTTTCTCAACTCAACATACCCCCTAGCTTACCTTTTTGCATGTCCTCATGCAACAAGAGAGTTTATATGCAAAGTAGTGATACTGAAGGGTGGAGAGGTCTCTTCTCTATGTCTTCAGAACCCATGTTTACCTTTAAGCTCTTCAAAAGCAACATCTTCCATTTTCTTACAAATTTCATAATCACTCTGATAACCTTCTGGAGGATGCCAAATAATGGGAGGACTGTACCTGCATCCAATCCAAGAAGACCCTTCTTCCATGATCATTCTAGCATACCTCTCTAACCTAAAAGTAGTTTCTTGAAAATTTTCAAAACCAAATGGTTCCCTATTCTTGACTTGATTTGAAGAGACATTCCATCTTAATTTGGCAGCAGAAAGGGATTCTTCTTTAATCTCTCCAAAATACTGTAGCCCTGAATGTACAACATGTCTATTGATAGGGGCTAAAGATTCCACAACCTTCTCCCTCTTCATGAATGTTCTATGTTGCATAATGGTATCAAAGGATTTAGGAGGTTCCCCTCTGATCCATAGGTCTAGTCATTTCTCCATTTTCATGAAAAACTTATGTGCTTTAGCCCACCTGGTTTGATTTTTGGCAAAAGACAAGAAGGCCTAAAACTGGATGTCCCCAGTGAATGGATTGGAGTTCTCTTTTTTGTTTTCTTCTAGGATGAAGTTGTGAAGATATAGTTCACAGAAAAAGTATTGTACTCCATCCTCTTGTTCTTTAAAACATGAAACAAAATTAGAAATAGTGGTGAACTCAGAAGGTGTTCCTGCTCTAATAGCTTTTACTTTTAGTAACAAATAATGTTCTAATAAAAACATGGAATAATTAGTAGCAGGGGCCTTGCAAGCTAAAATATCAAAATAAACAGAGAAAATTTCTTTGATTTGATCCAAATCTCCATCAAGTTGGCCCTGTGCCTTATTCACCTTTTATTTAGCTTTGATGAGCTCAACAAAGAACTCATTCTCAGTTGCTAACATGGCTCAGAGTTGTTTGACAAATTTCTAATTTTCTGACATTGTTACCATTTCACTTCTACATTGAGTTAGGGTTTGCTCGGATTGTTCTAGTTTTGCTTCCAACCTTTTAATAATGGCATCTTGTTCAGGAGAGTGAAATACTTCTTCAATATAAAAAATTGTTTCTATTGTTACTGGAACCTCTGTCTGAGTTTCTATCTCAACTGTTTCCAAAGGAGCATGAAATTATGTTTGTGTTTCAATAGAATTAGTATGAACTGTTGTTCTGGGAAGTGGATTTCTTCCCTTTACTCTAGCCCTCTTAGATTTATTCTTCTCATGGGATTTGTGAGCTTGTTCCAATTGTTTCTTAAGTTGTCTAATTTTTTCTTTCAATCTTCCAACTTTTTGTTTTAATACTTTTATTTTCTTAACCCTTTTCCTCAATGTTTTGTTTTCATGTTCCAATTTTCTAATTTTATTATTGCCTTTTCCTGCTGTCTCTTTCTGTCTAAGGGGAATTTCAAGGTCTTCCCCACCTTGATCAATTGGTGATTGATTTCCTATATCTTTTGGATGCTCTGGTTGCTCTAAAGGATTGTTCTCATCGAAATGGGGTTCTGGTTGTTCTGTTCCCTTAGGAGATGGCATCTCCGTACCAGGAAGATCAAAGACAAGGTTTGAATGTGAAGAAGTTGGAGCTTGGGGCTCTCTTGACCTATTAGTATCTTCAGTAAGTGATATCCCTAAATTTACTAATACTTGGGCCATCTCTTCTTCATAACTTCTGAAGAAATCATCCAAATGTTCTGCAAGGCTTTCATGTGATGATTGTTTTGTTTGTACAGTTTTCTGAGTACTTTCAGGTTGCGATGTCTTTTTAACCTTTCTTCTTTTCACAATGGAGGTTTCAGGAAAATAAATTGTTTTATGTATCTTCTTCTTTCATATTCCTGCCTACATGTTCTGAGTTTCTACCAACTGAATGAGGTCTACTTCCATTTCAGGTTGGGGTACTGGAATTTCAATTTGGACATTATCTCTTTCTGTCCAGGATGCCTCAATTCCCTGTGGGGGAATTTTATGGTGGACCTCAGGTTGCTCAATTTGTAGGGGCCTATCAGGCTCAATTAAGTCTCCCCAAGTTATTTGGGTATTGTTGAAAGCCCTGTTTACTATAAATTTTACTAACCCATGGTGACTAATTACATTAGCAGGGTCTTTGGATTTTTGGGTTCTTCCGATGACTTCATGGAGCATGGTATTAAAAAAGAATGGTAAATTTATCACTAATCGTTGTTTTAGTACTCCCAGCAGCTTGAGGTGGCAAGGTATCACCATGTCGTATCAGTCGTTGCATGTGATATACCTTTGTACCATTCCTTCTAGCTCCCTCCATGGTTCACTAAGAGCAAAGGGGTTGAGGCCTTTCCCCTTTTTGTCGAATTCTTCCCCTAGTTATGCGAAGGACTCCACAACCTCCTTGAGTGTTGTGTATTTCCCGATCCACTGTGTTCCTTCATTTGGGAAGAATCTTACCTCAACTATAATGACATCAATAACCGGTATTTGTATGGCTCGAATTACTGAGACTCCCCCCTGTAAGTTTTGGAAAAATGCTAGTGCAACATTTACATCGAATTCCTGCAGTCTATTAAAGTATTGTGTCCATACCAAATGGTGTAGAATTTCCCTTGATTGGTCAATTACTTACAGAAATGTGGGCTCACGGCAGATGATTCAGCCACCCATGTCTTCTGTAAACAAGTCAACACAACTATCCTTCCCAACTACAAACTTAGTTAGACCAACCTGTGAGAAAAAATGACTAGAGATGGTAAAATTTACAGAACAACAATGGTATATAGAAATACAAATTTTCCCATTAATTGTAATCATTATGGTCTATCAATAATCGTGCAAAATATCAGCCCCCTGATAAATGAAAAGGTCGACCTCGATCGTCGATATCTATGAATGTAATGATGGCGGTCAGTCAATTGAGGGATAATTAATACGCCGCCACCACTGAGAGAACGGCCATAAATAACTTTCAAATCACTTTAATGTTAATAATGAGCGATAATCACACCTTTTGTGGGAAGTACAAGTTCAAATACCAATGTTCAAATATGTTAAGGAAGAATATTCCGAGTAGTCTAATTTGTTCACATTTTATAAATGTGCCACATGTCATAACTTTGTTACTTTACCTTGTGTCGAATATAACTAGAATAATAGCCTCTTTTTTAAGAAAGGAAGTCTACAAACACAATAAAAACTTAGCGTATTTAAGATAAAATTCCATACCACAGGCAGAGCCATTGCTGCCAGTAGGCATCCATAGCCTCGACAGGGTTGTCTTTTAACGCATAGGTGAGCCAATATCCTTAATAAATAGTTTGAATAGTTTTTTCCCAAAAATGCCACTATACTAGTTTGGTATCCAGATGACAACAATTCCACTCACTAGATCATAACCTAAGTGAACAAGTTAACTCATGATGAGACCTCTTGTCCTTTGACCTTAAATGCCAAAGGCCATTACCCTGGTGTGGTAGCCATAGTGGGAATGTCACTTTTGTTAATCTCTTATGATCGTGGTAGGTTGGCTCATGATGAGATCCCCTATCCTTTTTGGGAGAAGTTTATTTTCTTTATTTATATTTAATTATTATTTCCTTCTTTTTTTTTCCTTTTTTTCTTAAGGGAGGCTCATCTACTCCTTAAGAGTGTGGGATGGCATAAGAAGTGTAAGAATTCCAAGTAAAAATGTGTCTTAGACTCCTTATTATGATGTGAAGGAAAATTATCATTCAAGTATATGTATATATAGGGGAAAGAAACAAATTACGATGGTTAAGGATTATGAACAATATTAAGATAATTCGAAAAAATCAATCCATAAAAAATTTGATAAGGTATGTTAGATAGTCCACAAAATAAAAATTAAAAATCATTTCTATGATAATTATAAGTGATGTTGTTGAAAATTAGTTAGTGAAGTTCATACCTAAAGGGGTGGCTAAACGTAGCAGGAGTAGTCATAAAAACAACACGTGTTGTTGGTAAAAAATCGTGACTTTCAAGGGAAAGGAACAACAACAGGAACAACCGCAAAAAGGAACATCAACCATTTATTTTGAATGAATGACGCTACTCGAAAAAAGGAACGACAATCGCGACAAAGGGAACGACAACTGTTACATTCGAATGCATGATACTACCCGCAAAGGGAATGACAATCGTGACAAAGGGAACAACAATTGTTACGTTCGAATGAATGACACTACCCGCAAAGGGAACAACAATCACAACAAATGTAACAATAGTTTTTACATTCGAATGAACAATACTACCCGCAAAGGGAACGATAGTTGTTACATTTGAATGAACGATACTACCCACAAAAGTTTTTGGTGAATCTAGGATTGATTAGTCATCATCTAATTTTAATTTTACGAGTAGGTTTATTCAATGATCAGAGTATATTGGATGGTTTATAGTGTCATGCATTCATTTTCTATTTACTAAAACCATGCATTCTTTTAGTGAAGTCCCTCGACTTTTTGCTGCAGAACATGACATATTCATCTTCTGTATAAAACAAGGTTTATATTTGATGGATTTTTCAAAGTGAGACATTAGAAATTTGAAGTTTTGAATAAATAACAGAAAAGAGTGCCAATTATATTCCATTACAGTCATCTTTTCTAGTTTTTTGTTCTCCAAATCTCTTTATAGTGACTTTCCTAGAAAGTAAAAAAAAATTTTTTAAAATTAATCAAATATTTAAAGAAAAACATATACAATATGTACAGTGTTGGAAAGACAATGATTTCATGGAGCTGAAGCCACTGGGTTACATCCCCATCCAGCTAAAATCTGAACAGTAGGATCATTACATACTTTTTGGCAAAATGATTCTTTTGAAAGAGGCTAGTGGTAGAGTCATAGTTGATGTCCATTTACTAGAAAAGGAGAACCAAACACGTCGATGGTAGATAAAGTGACAGTGCCATTATCATGAACTTCATTGATTTCATACGCTCCCAGCCACCTTGTCTTCAATTTCCTAGGAAAATCCTAAAATCTGAAAACATAGAGAAGTAGAGAAGTGCCCAATCACCTTTCTGGAAGGATTTCTTCTTGATATGATTTTTGTGCCATCTAGCTCTCTAATGCTAAATAACAACTGTGCGTTGAAGGGAAAACAAGAGTGATTCATCTAACTCATTGATTTGTTGTAAGCGCTGTGTGTGTGCCTCGGTAAGATCCATTCCAATTTCCTAGGCCATTCTTAGAGTCTTGATCTCAAATTCAATTGGAAAGAGAGGTTCTTTGCCAAAGACTAGGTGATAAGGAGAGTAGCCATTAGTGTTATGCCATGTTGTATGATAATCCCATAAGGCATTTGGAAGCTCGGATGCCCAATTTTGACAGTTTTTTGAAACTGTTTTTGTCAAGATTGCCTCCAAGACTTTGTCGGTACTTTCCACTTGTTTGTTTTCATGTGGGTGGTATGGGGAGGTAACCTTGTGTTTAATGTGATAATTGTGCAAAGTGGCGGATATTTTATGTGATGTAAATTGTGACCCTTCATCCGTGATTACTTCCTGGGTAATCCATAGCATACAAATAGTTCAAAGATAAACTTAATGATTGCTTCCTCAGTTGTGTTTGACAAGGCCTGTTATTGGATAAATCCATAAGTGCGGACACAAACTGATCTCCCTAGATCTACCTGGATCTAGAACAAAGCAAGACAGAATAATACTCTTTCCCTAGATTTTGACTATTGAATGAACTAGGAGGCAAGAACAAGTTACATACCTTATAATCGCTTCCTATGGTCTTTGTTGCTCCTGCTTCGCTCCAGTGCTCTTGTGTAGCCAAGACCAAGACAACACAAACCAACCAAAGTGAAGAAAGCAAAATCTATTCAACATTCAATCTATGTATATGATCAAGGAGTTATACAATAAAGTGGAAATAGCTTTATGGGAAAGCGACATATTACTGTATCATATTAATGGAAAGTAAAGATTACAACCTAAGCCTTGATGTCGCAAACTTCCTTTCGATGGCCCTTGAATCTGACACACACTTGCTCACTTGTATGAAGAAGATCCACTCCTTAGGATGAACTTGATGGAGTCTTTAAGCTGCTGTAGCATCAGTCCTTCACACAATCCTTTTCACCAATTCTCCAATGAATCTCTTGCTTGTTTGCTTCTAACCTTTTCCATGAAAATTCCCTCAATATATAGGAGAGAATGAATTAGTTACTTGGATAAGAATGATCCCAAAATATCAGGGAATCCAGCACTAGGATAACTATCTTTTAGAAGATTCTTCTAGAAGATTCCCTTCTAGAAGCATCGAGAATTTATCTTTTTCCTTTCTTAAGAAAGAGTTCGCACCCTAGCAGTTCAACACATTGTGAACTTCTCGCACCCTGGCTTAAGGAAACCTGCAAGAATCATGCATTCTCGCAGGCAAATATACTAGCAGCCTGCGAACCTCCTTCAAATATGATATTTCTAGAATGAGAAGAAAGTAACTTTTCTCAGGAGAAAGTTCTGATGAAGAGCCTGAGTACACCTTCATCCATACATCATCATGATGACCAAAATCATGGGTAACAAGGCCTCTACTTCTACCCACTTGGTCATATAGTTTGTTGCAACTAGTATGTAAGGTTTCTAGTTTTATTTTGGGTTGAAGGGGCCAATAAAATCCAATGCCCATATTTCGAAAGGTTCTACCACCACTTGTGGTTGTAGGGGCATTTCATCAGCTTGGCCTGGTCGGCCCATCCTCTGATAGTTGTTACAAGCCTGGACATACTTCTTTTCATCTTTGAATAATGAGGCCCAATAATAGCCCATTTGTAAAACCTTATGCCCAGTTATGTGGTCTGCAAAATGTCCACCACATGGCTCATCGTGACATGCCTTCAAGACATAGAGAATTTCATCATCTCTAATACATCTTCGGATCTGAAGATCAAACCCTGTGTGGAGAAGATATCCACCGATCTAGGTGAACTGTGCACTACATTGAATGATTAACTTCCTCTCTCTTGATGGCAGGTGTGCTGGTAATTTCCCATCTTCTAGATAATTCACCACATCAGCGTACCAAGGCGTCTTAATAATGACAATGAACAAGTGTTCGTTTGGAAATTGGTCTTCAAATGTCAAAGAGTTATCTGTTTAGGGTACATGAGACAAGAAATCTGTAACAAGATTCTCTCTTCCCGGCCGATCCTTAATGGTGATGTTGAATTCCTGAAATAGCAACAACCACCAAGTAACCCATCCATTAGTAATTGGTTTGTTGGCTAAATATCTAATAGGAGAGTGATCAGTATACAAAATTACTGGATAGTCTGTTATATAGTGGTGAAATTTATTAATAGCATGTATAACGACTAAAAACTATTTTTCTCTTACTGTGTAATTTAATTCGGCAGGAGTAAGATTTTTGCTAATAAAATAAATAGCATAAGGTTTCTTGTCTTCTTCCTGTCCAAGGACAATGCCTATGGTGATATCCAATGCATATGAAGAGATGTGAAATGGTAATTTCTAGTTTGGTCCTCTCAGCACCGATGCTTTTGAAACCAACCTTTTGAGCTCTGCAAATGCAACATCACACTTATTAGACCACTGAAATTCCACATTACCATTTAAAGCATGTAAAGTTGCAACTATTCTTGAAAATTTTTCTATGAATCTGCGATAATATCTTGTACATCCAAGAAAACTACATACCTCGGTTTGTGTACGAGGTGTTGGAAAATTAAGGATTACCTCTATTTTTGTTGGGTTTACCTTGATTCCATCTACAGAAACATAGTTTCCTAGTACCACAACTTCAGTCATCATCATATGACATTTCTCATGACTCAAACATAGCCTATAGAAACGCATTGTTCCAGTACCTTCTCCAGATTTATTAAAGCTTGATCAAAGTCAGTGCCATAAGGGGTAAAATCATCCATGTAAATTTCAAGTCCTTCATTAATTAAATCAGAAAATATGCGTAAAATAGCTCTCTCGAATGTAGCTAGAGCATTACATAATCCAAAGGGAAATACTCAATATGCGAAGGTACCCCAGGGACATGTGAATGTAGTTTTATCCTAGTCTTCCAGAGAAATCTAAATCTGATTATAACCGCTGAAGCCATCTAGGAAGGAGAAAAACTACTTCCCTGCTAAAGTATCAAGGAGCTGATCAATAAAAGGTAGGGGAAAGTGGTCCTTCAGGGTAGCTTTATTGAGTTCTCTGTAGTCTACATAGATTCGCCACTTACCATTCTTTTTAGGGATGATTACTAGTGGAGAGACCCACTAGCTGTCTAAAATAGGATATATAAAATCTACATCCACCAGTTTCTGTAATTATTCTTTGACAATGTCCCTGAGATGAGGGTTCAATCTTCGTTGGGACTGTAGGATGGGTCGTGCATAGTTTTCAATATAGATATGATGTGTACAAGTTGGGGATCAATGCCCTTCATGTCAGGATACTCCCAAGCAAAATCTTGTTGATATTTAGAAAGGATCTGAATCAATTTTTTATGTTGTTGCTCATTCAAATTGGCATTAATATTCATAAATCTTCATGGTGCGATTTCAACTATATTGTTGTTATGGAAAACATTAGTGGGAATTTGTTGCTCCATCAATTCTTCCATAGGATCTCTCTGTGCTTCATTATCTAAAACAACTTTTAACATTTGACATGTTGCGTTGCTTACAACAGTTGGACTATTATTGAAGCTATTGATCACATCATCTTCGAGTTGATTTTTGAGCCTAAGAGCTTCTTCTAATGTGAGAGGAGATCGTAGGTTTTCTTCTGGATATCTAGGTGGTTGCAACTGTTGATGTATGACAGGCAGATTTGGTTTAGCTGGAGGATAGAAGATAAGGTTATTTATAGCACTACCTCTAGCAAGTGTCATGTTGCATGTGAAACATCCTATGTATGCATCTACAATTTCTAGCCATGGCTATCCCAATATTAATGGGTATCCATCGAGTCTACTTCTTGGGTTGATAACTAGGAATCAACTGGGTATTCCCAAGAGTCGATCGAGATTGCTATGTCTTTTAATGTGTCGACTGGTTTAACCATCGATCTATCATCCAATTCTAACATAGTTGAAGTAGGTTCGAAGGAGGTGATACCTAGGAAATTATAGGTCTCGGTGGTCAGAATATTGATGGTTTCCCCCAAATCCACCAGTGTATTTGGAAAAATCAACCCTGTATATGAGCCCTTACCACGGGATTCCCTACGTCTATATACTTGACTGGCTCCTACTTGCCTGGAATAAGATCAGACAAAGTTCCTACCACATGGACAGTTCATGGATTCTTAGTTTTTCTTATGGGCTTCTTACCACATAATTCTTTAATTATTTTTGCATAAATGGGAATATCTTGTGAAGCCTGTAAGAGTGGAATTTTAACGCATAGATTCTTTAGTTCCCCAATGATATCAAAATTAGGATATACAATTGGTTTTGCTATCATTAGGCTCTCAGGAAATGGGGGAGAAGAAATTACATTTTTTTCAGGATTTTGTTGCTCGACTGAGTTTTCCCCCTATTATGTTTCTTCTGTTATGACCAAAGTCGATGGTTTTATTGTTGGTTTTATATCATTCTCATTATCCTTTTCTTGATGAATTTCACTTTCTTCAGGAGAAATTACATGTCATGATCTCAACCAGAGTTCGTTGCACCCTACAGATTTTGTTTCACCCTCCAAATTCTCAACAATTTGCATGAGCTGGACTGGTCTATTATTGGGATTCTAGTTGGGTTGAGTTGGTAATTGAGGGCGCATTTGAGGTTGAGGATTCTGGGGTAATTGTAGTGGAGCTTGTAAAGTGGGTTGAGATTGAGGAGCCATTCCCATGGGTTGATTGGTCAGTCCCATGGGTCGCTGCCAGTTTTGAGTCCAATTGAGGGCTTGGACAACTGTGCTAGTCCACTATGAAGCATAAGGGTTATTATTCGAATTCTACCAAAATGGGGTAGGGTATTCCGAGTTAGGCCAAATAGGATTAGCAACTAGTTGATTTGGCCAGGGTGCAGTAGGATATTGTTGGGATTGTCAGGTGGGGATAACAAATGGTTGGTCCTGCCATGTGTGAACACCTGATACACAATTGGAAAATGTCATCATATGTTTCTTGATAAATATCACCTTTTTCCCATTAAATTCAATGTTCTACCCATTCATCCTTCATACCTTTTATTAGAGTGGATTTAAGTACCTCACCTGGTAGTGTACGATAAGGTGATCTCTACAGGTTATATTGGAATCTTTCAACATATTCTTTTAGTGTTTCATTTTCTTTTGCAATCATTTTAAATATTTCATCATTTAAATCTCTGGTTCTATAATAGTCTTGATATTTTGTAAGGAATACTTGTTTCATTTCATCCCATGAATTTATAGTTCCTCCCCCTAGTCCCATAAACCATCGTAAAGATGATCCTTTCAAAGTGGAAAGAAATAGATTTAGTTTCTAGGGTTTAGAGGTATAGTCATAGCCTCTACATAGGACATCAAACTCCAATAAGAATGTGTCAGGATCCTCTGAGATCAATCCATTGAAGGTTGGAAGATTTTGTAGTGGAATGGATTTCATTGGTGCATTAGCAACTAGATCAACTATAGGATATTCCAAAGTGGAAGTCTGAGGTCGTGGTTGATTTTGTTATGCCATTTGGTAAAAAATGTGCCAATAACCTTCAGGGATTTCTTGGTTTGGGTGTTCTATTTAGGGTGGTTGATTACTTGGTCCCTTAGGAGATTTAATCGTGCTACCTATATCTGGGATTTTAGGTATTCCTTCTCCTAACAAAATCACAGGAGATACAGGTTCAGGTGGTGGTGGGTTTTCCTCAACAATCCCACTGGTCTCGCCTTCTCCTTCTTTAAAATTACAAGAATTTCCCTTCAGTTCTGCTATGAACCTCAACATGAGTTGTAGTTGGTGAATTTGTTTCTTGAGGGATTCGGGTACAACCTTTTCGAGGTCCAACCGAGGCTTGAGATTCAAATTTTTGAATAATTTCATCTATGAAAGTGCTCCTTCCAGGGGGCACCGGGCCCCGAGATTTTGTAGTTTTTGGTAAGGGTTTTTGTCTTTCAGGTTCTTCTTCTTAGTCATACACACAGACACAAATTCTATGCACCTATATAACCTCTATGCATCAAATGAAGGTGGGTGTTGGCACAAGCATTTTACTTGTTGCCTATGTAGGTTCTTACCTTCTGTTTTCAATACCTCATCCTCTAGAAATGCAACCTATGCTATCTTTGACATTCTCCTCGACAAAAGCGCCAAAATGTTGGGCTCTAAAGATGTCCTAAAAAC
>CBVK0100915809.1:0-10238 GCA_900067695.1 Picea abies | reverse complement strand
AGGGGGGATGTTAAAACTCTAATCATAAGTTAGTTGGTTTAGTTGGTTTACCTAACTATTATACAGTTACATGACAGTTATGGTCTTCTTTCATTATATATGTACATCTATTTACATGATTATTTGAATCATTGATTAATATATATTATGCCTTTTCTACCAGTATTTATTTATCTCTGTTCATCATGGTTTCTTGATTGCTTGAGTTATTTCCATTATGTTTCTGTTTTTTTGTTCATTATGAATCTAACATGAAATGGCTAGTTTCCTCAATTGATGTAGATTTGAAAACCTTATCTGCATCACACCAAAAACAAATTCTAATTTTGTTTTTGGTGCAAATGGGAAATCACAATATGGAGGATTGGGTATTGGTTACATGTTCATTGACTCAATTTATGTAAGGGTTCTCTTAATTTGGATCCCTTATTTCATTAAATTTGAATTAATTCTCATTTCATTAAATTTGAATTAATTCTAGTCTATGCCCTTTTAAAAATAGGTCAAAAATAATATTTTTAAAGTTCAAAGTTGGAATTATTAAATACAAACTCTAAGTTCAAAAATCTTGATAGCTAGTTCCAAAATTGCACTTTTCCATTCATTGACACTTTTGAAACATTGCACTTTTTGAATCCAATAACAACACATTCAGAGGTGAATTTTAGACTATTGAAATCGGATCTTGATACTTTAAATCTTTTATTCTTTCCTTAGAAAACTGATATTGGTACTCTACCAAGTTTATTTTGCATTTTAAAATCAGATAATAGGACCTTTAGATTTTAATTTTGCACTTTACAAATCCCATTTTCCAAGTAATTTTCAATCACACTTAATCCATATTATTGCTAACTTTTAAAGTTGGTTACAGATTATTTATAAGTACTGCTAAATTAAAAACACAACTAAATATATACAAAAGTGAAGACCTTTTTTATCATAAAAACATTGTCACACATAGAAAGTATTAATAAAAAGAACTAATTACATATTTAACAAACTAGTTTCATGTTTTTTTACAATATATCTAACATCATTAACACAATTCAGGTGTATAATTTAAGAAAACAATCATCTAACAAATAAGTGTCATTCACATCATTGCAATTATATCCTTTTGCATTTAAATAGTTTCATTCATCATTCTAAACCTACCCTACCCTACCCTTCTAGATATTCAAATTTATTTAAATGTTTGAGATAGACATATGGAATCCCAACACCAACAAAACCCTTCTTGGTATGGTGTCACAATAATTTTATGTTAGTATGACTTTAAACTACTCCATTTTCAATCTAGTTTTATAAAATCTAAATGACAAAAACTCATTCCCATTCTTTTGTTGTGCAAATATTCCTAAATGACCTCAAAAATATTGAGGTAATGTTGAAAGAATTTGTTGAACCTTAGGTATGAAAAATAAATCTTTGTGTATGTATGAATGTTTATATTTTTAGGTAATGATTTGTTGACCTTTTATGAATTGGATGTAACCATATTCCACTCATATCAGATATAATCCATTATTGATTTAATAATCAAGAAAAGAACTACAACACATAATCACATTAATAATGTTTTGTACATTGCAAAACTATGAAATATAGTTATTACAAATATGATATGGATTTTTTTAATAACATCATCTATGCCATAGTTTCATTCATGTAATTTTTTCTAATAACAAATTACTAAAACAAATACAATTATCTTCAAAGTACAAAAAACTATTTTTATATATTTTTCATATGAATCATTAAATGTCCAAATTGATGGCAATATAAATGTATTCTCCCAGCTATTGTTTTTTCATTGGGAATGTTTTTAACCAATGCCTCATGTTTGGATGAGGCCCTAAATTATTCAACAATGAGCACAACATAGTTTTCAGATTTATATCTTCTTCATCTTAACCCTCACATGGTTAACTTATTGAATTTTCAAGCATCTCTCCTTCATATCACCTTTTAAATGGCATTGATCTTCATTTATATAGCATATCTTTATTTTTCACAATTCTCTCTTAGAGGGTTTTAACCATGTAAAAAAACTAGTGTTATTATGTTTCATCTAGTTCTGTGAGTGGTTTCTTATGGTGTTCATCATGTGTGGAAACAAATTATTTTTTCAAACATGGTATAATAACTCACTTGAAGAACTGTTCCTATTGTAGTTTAATATCTCAAACCTTTTTCATTGCATGTAGAAAAAAAAATCAGTTTCCTCCATTTTTGTGCATTTCTGGGCTGACTGTACTTCCACTGCTTTAGGAGAACTTCTTTCAATTGGAAGTTATTTTCATTTCACCTCAAAAGGTTTTTGTTTTCTCATGATATGACTTTTTTTTGTTAGTTCGAAAGGTATAATGTCTAAATACACCATTTTAAAAAAATTGATGAGTTAATATATTGGTTTTACTATTTTTATTCTTTGTTAGTTACTCTTTTTATTTTTTGTATGCTCTTTTCTATGCACTGTGTGATCTTAGAATATTATAAAAAAGGTAAAAGTTGTTTTTTTTATTCTTATGTTATTTTCTTTGTGCTTTAAGTGAGCTCAATGCATCATAAATAGAAAAATTTCATTTTATGGGTAAGCTAACCAAGATCTAACCCCATTATGTTTTATATTTGGAAATTACATTTTAAAATTTTCAGGTGTTTTTGTGTATGGTTGTGTTAAGTTTTTAGCAGGAAAAACAATGGGTTTTGGGGTAAGAAAACACTTCAAGGCAAAGAGTAAAAAAATTAGAAAAAACCCATCATTTATCTAATTTGATATATATTTTGTATTACCTCACTTGGTTGAAAGTTGATTTATTTGATAAGATATATTGATTTCAATTCTCTATTTTTTTAAGCTTCTTTCTGAAAAAGTTCAAGAAACATTGAGTTATCTCATAAAATTATTGTAAAGTGCACTTCACTTAATTTAAAAAGTTAATCATTATGAAGTAACTTTCATATGGGTTACTTTATAAGTAACTTATTGTAAACATGGGTTCATAGGTAAATTTAGAGGAGGGAAATTTGTTTTACTTAGCCACCTCATTGTGCATTCATCAACATGTGGGCCAAATTCAATTTTTCGCGTGGCACTTTGGTCATTTCTTATGTATTATTTTAAAAGGGCATAAATTTCACATCCGAAGTCCATTTTTAGTGCTTGTTTTTTAAAATTGCTTCTTTTTTCGAGATATTTCCATCTAAACAATGAATTTAATATTTCCAATCCATATTACCTAAATATTTTAATATGGATACTCCGAGTGATCTTTTTATTACTAGTACCAACTACTTGTCATGGAAATATCATATGGAGAATGTAATAAGAAGTAAATGATTGTACCAAATTAGCTTAGGAAAAGAACAAGCACCCACTAATACCATAAAGAAAGACAAATGAGATGATAAAAATGATGAATCATGTAGATTAATTGTAATGCCCAACTATTTTGATTTATGGTTCCATATTCAAGGAATTGATGACTCGGATGAAGCTTGGGATAATATGAATAAGGTATTTGGAAAACACAATGCAACTCAAGCCCACTTGATAACCAATATGGATTGGTTCACCTTCAAACAAATTCCAACGTCTTTAAATTTCCTCATTAATAGATGGGAAATTCAAATTTTCCTTCAGCACATGCATTAGATCCCTTTTATTTCATGATGAGGTGCTGGAAAGAGGACCTATACCCCAGCGCTCACCTTATTTTGATACGAACATGCACAAGAACCTTGGGCGTGGACCGGTGAAATATTTTGTATTCGAACTTTTCTATGTCGAGTAATGACCTAGTAGGCGATATAACATCGATTGTTGATCAAATGAAATGATCAATAGTCAATATGAAGGACCCAACACCCTGACATGATATTAATTGTCGATCTCATGGGTCAAATATAGATCATTGATCGAACCCAAACTTAATACAACCATGGGAAAATCAAAGTGAAACGCTAGCCTAACGATCACTGGATAGACCCTACGAATATTTTTCACAAGAGAAAACAATGTGCGCCAGATGTCCAATGTCTAATGGAATATAAATTGTAGATCATCGATTGCAAAGATTTAATCTTCATTGTTCATTTATTTCCACATGTATGTTGGATAAGGACCCCACCTAAACTGAAATAGAAGTTATCAACAAATATTAAGGTGATAGGTATGTTGGACCACCAGTATCAGGCTCATTCACTACTCAATCAAATAAAAACTTCTGACAAGCAATGTCTGTGATGATCTGATCCATCTATGTCAATTATTGTGACTAGATATGGACCATACAAACAACAACATAGTATACAATGGTTTTACATAAGGTTTTGATTTGGAACTGAATTTGTTTTGTGCATTCCTTTCACCTGTAACATAAAATGAATATCATGAGTCTATCCAGGTAGAATGTGAATACCATTTAACAACTCAACATACAATATGACAAATGCACAACTTCATATTTTCATTATATTCATGAAGGATGAAAATTACATAGGGAATCTCATCCTTCATGTCATTTTCAACCTCTATTACAAAATCAAAATCACTCTTTCTTACACTATCTTTGCATTATTGTTCTATTAATACAATCAAGATTATATCGATTCAATTCTTAGAGAGAGGATCACATCTCAAATTTACACAAATACTCTAATCAACTGAAAACAATTGATATTGATCTCGAAAGATAAGATCACATCCAAGATAAATCCCTAACATATCTAAATCTTCTACCTCTATTACATTCATGGAAAAAACTGCCTTATTCTCGAACAACCTAGACTATTACAGTTTTGGAAAATAATTAAAACCAATAAAAGGATGAAACCAAATTCCTCTCATAGAGTTCCTAATACCTTCTATAGGTCAAACACTAATTTGTAGAATATGCTCCTGTATTAGATTCCCTGGGAAGAAAAGACTGGTTCTGGGGATATTTTGTAGCAGGTCTTCAATACTTGTAGCATACTTTGGCATCTTCAAGTGGTTTCTCTTTCCACTTGAACAAGTATTGAAAGTATTATTTTCCTATGGTCTTCCTTACTACCTTTTGTTCTAAGATATATTTGATATGTTTCTCTTGTGCTATAGGTAGTTTCTCCTCCCAGTCAATGGTTTGAACATTGTCACTATCAGGTGCATCTCTGAAATTCTCTATTTTTTCCTTAAAAGGGTACAAATATGATACATTAAAAATTTGATAAGTTCTAGGGTTACTTGTAAGTCCTATTTCATAAGAACTTGAGGAAAATTTTGTCAACACTTTACATGGTCCAATTTTATTAAGCTCTAATTTGTTGTATTCCCCCCTAGGAAACCTTTATTTTATGAGGTTTTTCATTACCAAGTCTCCAAATTAAAAATACAACTTCCTTCTCTTCAAATATTCCATTTTTTTTACTTGTTTTTGTTGTCATGTAGCTACTACTTGACCCTATCCTGCAATTCTTGCATACTTACTAGAAAATCCTCACCATCAACACTTCTAATTTCGTATTTTCATAAATTCCTCTAGGGTGAATTCCATACAAAATCTGAAAAGGACTTAATCATGTGCTTATATTAGGTGAGTGATTATATGAAAATTTTTTTTGTGCAATTACCTGATCCCATTGTTTGTGATTCTCACTTACTAGACATCTCAAAATGTTTCACAAGCTTCTAATCACCACCTCTATTTTCCTATCAGTTTGTGGGTGGTATGTTGAACTAAAGTTGATATTGGTCCCTAAGTTTTTCCATAAGTTTCTCCAAAAATGACACATAAATTTTTTGTCTTTGCCAGAAAAAATTATTTTTGGCAATCCATGCAGTCTAACAACTTCTTTGAAAAAAAAATATGCAATCTTGGTTGCATCATTGGTCTTTTTGCAAGCTATAAAGTTTTCCATATTTGAAGGTCTATCAAGAACCATATAAAATGAATCATTACCTTGTTGTGTTCTTGGAAATCCTAATACAAAGTACATACTTACAGAGTCCCATGGTCGGTCTGGGATTAGAAATGGTTGATATAATCTAGTATTATCTCTTTCCTTTTTCATATTTACAAACTCTTCATCTTTCAAAAAAATTCTTAACATTAGTCTCTATTCCAAGACATAAATAAAATGCACTTTCTTGAGAAAATATTTTATCATGTCCAAAATTTCCTGCTAAGCCACCACTGTGCTTTTATTTCAATAGATTTTCCCTCATTGAATGCCTTGGAATACATAATTTACTTCCTTTAAACAATATGCCTTCTTGAGTCATGTAATCTAGCCATGGATTTTTGTCTCTACTTACTGGATTTTCATAGACTACATAAGCATCCTTAAAATATACATCATCCTTATACATTTCCTTCATACCATCAAATCCTACAACATTTACTTGAAAATATTGCAAAGCTAAACTAACTCTACTCAATGCATCTGCCACTTTATTTGATTTCCCACTTATTTTTTTTATAACAAAAGTGAAATTTTTCAAGAACTCAATCCATTTAACATGTCTCTGATTTAATTTTTTTTGGCTACTAATATACTACAAGCCATGATTATGAATGTAAAGAAAAACTTCCACTTCTTTAATGCTTGAATAATTGCATAAAAGTATTTGTCATATGAGGAATACTTTGTATTTTATTCATTTAATTTCTCACTAAAATAAGCATCTGGTTTATTTTCTGGACATAGAACAACTCCCATTGCAGTTCCACTTGCATCACATTCAACTTGAAATAGTTTATTAAAATCAGGTGGTGCGAAAATTGGATGCTTTGTTATCTTCTTCTTTAGTAATTTAAACTTTTATCATCTACTTTTGTCCACTTAAATGACTATTTGGTTCCTTTAATGGTTTCTATATTTGGAGTGCATATCCCAATAAAATTATAGATGAATTTTCTATAAAAGCTTGTCAATCCATGGAAACTTATTACCTCAAAATTCTTCTTTGGAGTAGGCCAATTTATTATATACTTTACATTTTCCTATTCCATCTTCAATCCTTCTCCAGATATCACAAAGCCTAAATAAATCAATTATGTCTTCGGAAAAATACACTTTCTCCAATTGATGAACAATTTCTCTTGTTGTAGTTTATCTAAAACCAACATGAGGTGTCTCAAGTGTTCTTATCTAGACCGATTTTAAATCATAATATCATCCAGATAAACTATAACAAACTTACCAATGAATTCTATAATTACTTCATTCATCAATATCATTAAATTACTAGGGACATTTGTAAGTCCAAAGGTCATTACCAACCATTTATACAATCTGTAATTTCTTTTAAATTTACTTTTTTCCATTCATCCCCTTCTCTAATCATTATTTGGTGGTATCCATTTTTCAAATCAAAATTTGGAAAATACTTAGAACCACTCCAGAAATCCATAAAATCATCAGTTATGGGTAATGGAAATCTGTACTTGATTGTGATTTTGTTTATAGATATTGAATATGTGCACATTCTCCATCCTCCATCTTTCATTGGACTCAACACTGAAGGGATTGCACATAGGTAGAAACTTTCTTTAACTAAACCTTTGTCTAACAATCCTTGAACCTGATTTCTTATTTCTTCATTCTCTCATGGGGTCATTCGATATGTTGTTTTATTTTGAATGTTAGCCCATGGAATTAGATGTATATTATGATTGGTACTTCTTAACGGATGTAATTAATTTTGTAATTCATGAACTACAACATCAGAAAATTCATCCAATAAGTATTTAAATTCTTGATACAGATCATTTAAATTCGTTCTACTAAGAATTACCTTTGGTTTACCAATCAGAGAAACATTTACCTCTTCTTTCTTAATATATTGTAGAATTTGTTTTCCACTGATATATGAGACTTTTGGGTTGTTTTCTTCGGTTTCTTGTTCATCCTTCAATGGCAAGAGAGTGTTTTTTTTTTCTATATTTATCAAAAGTGTATGTGTTCTTCCTTACGTCATCTATTTCCTTTCTATCATACTACCAAGGTCTACCTAGAAAAACATGACACACAATCATAGGAATAACATCACAAAGTACCTTCTCTTTACAATTTCCGATATGAAATTCCACTTCACGTTGTTCATTCACTATTAGCTAATGTCCATTTTGTAGCCATAAAACCTTATAGGGAAAAAAAATTATTGTATTCTTTAGAGATAATTTATCATCCCTTTCTCTAGACACAAAATTTTTAGTACTTCCACTATTAATAATAAGATTACAACATTTTCCTTTACTTTTGTAGACAGTTCTAAAGAATGTTTTCCTCTATGCAGGTTCCTTAATCTCTTTGTGTGGTTTAAGAAGTATCCTCTTCATCAGTAGGAATTCTTCAAATTCTGGTGCATTCCCATGTACAGATGACTCCACACATTCTTCTTCTGCTTGAACAATATTTTCATTCCCTTTGTTTGCGGAAGCATTTTCTGTACATTCAAATGATCTATGTTCAAAATTATTGCATCTAAAACATATGATACAAGATCCCCTACCTCGTTGACAAGGTCTTCTCTCTCTGAAATCAACACCTCTTGATGATTGTTGTTGTTGATGTGAGTTGTTGGCTTCCTCTTTTGGTTCTAAAGATCTTCCTCTATTACTTTGTTTCCCTCTTCCTCTTACTGGACCACAACCTCTATTCCTTTGGTTTTGGTTCCTTTCTAGTTTTTCTTCTCCCTTAAGAGAAAACTAATTGTATTCTTCAATAGTGTTAGGAGATAATATGCCAATTTCATGTTGAATCTCATATCTTAATCCATTAATATATCTAGGAAATTTCTCAAGATTCTCTTCTATATGACTAACTTTTATGTTCAACTTATAAAACTCATCAATGTATTATTTGACTGACATACCTATTTGTTTCAAATTTTTCATTTGTATAAACAAATTGAGATGATAATCATGAGGCATAAACTAACCTTTCAATTTTTCAATCATTGTATCCCAACTCTTAATTTTTTACTTTCCTTTCAGCTGCCTCTTAGCTTGTACTCCATTCCACTAGAGAAATGCACATCCTTTCATCCTTATCACAAATTTGTTTACCTTTTTCTAATCAAGAATATTTTCATATTCAAAGTATCTATCCATAGTATTGATCCAGTCCATCAATTCATATGTATTCAGGTTTCCTTCATACAATGACACCTCCATTATTGGTTTATAGATAACTTACATGATAGATCTAACTAGTCTTTCTTCAGGTCCTTGTTCTTTAGGCTCTACTCCTTCTTTAACTTCTACACCTTCTTCTTCTTCATTGACATCTCCTAAGTCAACACCTATTCATTGAGCATCTTCCATTGCTTCCAACATTGCCTAAAGATTTATCATTTCTTCAATGACTTCAACATTGGCAATAGGTATTCCTTAACCTCTTCCTCCTCCTCCACATATTATAAAGGCCATCTTCAGTTATCCTTCCCATATGATATGTGCTATGATACCAATTGATAACCAATCCAAACTAGTTCACCTTCAATAAAATTCAAAGAGCTTTAAATTTCTTCATTAACATATAGGAAATTCAAATTTTCCTTTTGCACAGGCATTAGATCCCTTTTATTTCATGATCAAGAACTATAACTAGGACCTATAACCCAACCCTCACCTTATTTTCAAACAACCATGTGCAGGAACCTTGGGCACATATAGGACCAATATTATGTATAAGAACTTTTCTATGCAAAGCAATGACTCGATGGGTGATATAACGTCGATCATTGATCAAATGAAATGATAAATGGTCAATGTGAAGGACTCGACACCCCAACAGGATATTAATTTTCAAACTCATGCGTCAGCTCTGGATCATTGATCCAACACAAACTTAATCCAAATGTGGGCCAATCAAACCCCAATGTAATCCTGATGATCATTGGATTGACACTACAAAGAGTTATCACAAGAAAAAATAATGTGCATCTGATTTGCCATCTTCGTTGGAATACAGATTGTATATCATCGATGGACAATTTTAATCTTCATCGTTCATTTATTTCCATGGGTATGTTGGATATGGACTCCACTCGAACTACAATAGAACCTCTCATCACATATAAAGGTGAAATGTATGTTAGACCAGTGGTGTCGGGCTCATTCATCGTTCAACCAAATAAAAACTTTTGACAATAAATTCCCCCAATAATCTGAGTTATCGCTCTCAATCCTCTTGACTAGAACTAGACCATCCAAAAAACAACACACAATACAAGGGTTTTTGATAAT